>JARHVA010002118.1:2387500-2390000 GCA_037957365.1 Torreya grandis
AAAACTATTCTTACATCATGGAAAAATTCATCAAAAAATTTATTTTCCAAAATAATACTTCTAAAATTTACTTTTATAATCAACAAAGCATCAAGGTATGTGCACTTATTGATTAAATTAACAACACGATTCTCCTTGCCTTTGATAAATGATATGTCCATGTCAAAATTTCTCAAAAATTCCAACCAATTACACTGGCACATATTTAAATCATCTTGAAATAATAAATACTCAAGGCTATGATGATCAGATTTGACCTTGAAAGGTTTTCCCAACATATAACATTTCTAGTGTTTAACCACATCGATAATGGTATCAAGCTCCATATCATGCAAAGGATAATTTTTTTCATGATCCTTTAGATTATATGACTTGTAATCCATAAAATTGACATCTTGGGTCAAGATGCCTACATATCCTTTCATAGAAGCATTGACCCAAACTTTAAAATTATCATTTGGGTCTAGAATGATAAGAATAGGTGTTGTAATTAGTAGCACTTTATCCTTGGTAAGATCCTCCTCACACTGAGGAATCCATATAAATGTCTTACCTTTTCATTTTAAAGAGGTAATATGATGGGATACACTCAAAAAAAATTCAACAAACCATTGATAATAACCAGTGAAACCCATGAAGCTGTGCAAGTCATGCACATTTTTAGGGGTAGGCCAATCTTGTATGTCTTTAATTTTTGATAAATCTACAACAATATAATCATTAGAAATAATTGGGCCCAAATAATTATTTTTTATTCATAAAATTCACTTTTGGAGAGATAAAATAATTAGTTGTGCCTGAATTAATTAAAATAGTCAAAGGAAACTGATTTATTATACCTCTAGTTTCAATAAAAGTGGCTTATAAGTTAACATTTCATTTATCAATAGCAACATATACCTTATGATTTTCTATTTGGACTGATTTTAGTTTAGGATATCCTTTTTTATAGTGGTTATCACCACATTCCTAGTAAAAAATAGGTTTATAATATGCTACTACAATAGTATCAACACCTATGGAAGTCTACATTGGTAGTTTTGATGATTTTCCTTCTTAAAAGAACCATATTTAGATGATTCATGAGACTTAAAATTTTTGTTCTGATTAGAAAACATACTCAAATTATTATTTCCACCAAAAATTTTGTGGTTCTAATATGATTTGTGGAAGTTATTACTTATGGGAGAAATACCTTTGGCTTTATATTGATGCATGTTTGACTTTAGTTCCTTTCTTTCTTTCTAGTGAGACTTTACTTTTTCCTCAGCCCTATAGATTGATTCAATCATTACTACCAAATTCCTTGGGTTCATCATATTGATGTCATGCATCAATATTTCCTTGAGCCCAAGTTTGAACTTTGTAATCTTGGTTTCGTCATCATACATATAATTCACACAACGTAGAAGATTCATAAATTTGTTATAATACTTAGTAATAGGAATGTTCTATTACTTTTGAATATGCAAATAAGTGATTTTCTACTCTTCATAGTTGGAATTCAGGTATCTTTTATGAAATTGAGTCTAAAAAACTAACTACAAAAGGTTCAAGGGATGATATCCTTCAATGACACAAAGGTCATTTAGCACAAAGTTGTGGAACCAACCAACAGATAGGCTACAACCCTAGCTTTCACATTTGATGGAATGTCATGCAAGTTAAAATATTTTTTCAAGTGTGCTAGCCATACATTGGCTACATCACTTAATTCCTCACCTAATATTGTAGGCAGTGAAAGCTTATTTCTCTTTTTTATGGTTAGGTCAACTATGGTCAAAGGTAGTTCTTGAATCATAGGTCCTTCCACTTACCCCATTTATAATTTTGGTTCTTCCTCTTGGGATACCCCTTTAATATTATTTATAATTTGCTCTTAAATATCAATCTTGCCTTACAAATTGTTATGGTCTATAAATAATACACTAAGGATCTCCTCATTCTTGTTTGTTGGATTCCTACCAACTACATTAGTATTTATAACCTCAGTATTACTGTCAACATTATTTATGGATAGCTCTTCTTGGTTATGAATGGGGATGTGACAATGATGACCCCTTCCTCATATTCTACCTTTGCCCTTAATTAGGTTGACATTGAAATGGTTAACAAGAATGTAGCCTCTACTTCATCTCATTTTAACCATCCTGAGAATTTCAAAGTGATATCTCATTCGATTACAAATTTAAAAGAATAATATCCATTCCTAATGTTCCCTAGAGTAAAAAAAAATCTCTAATACCAGATGAAACAATCCAAAAAAAATTAGAATTGTATATCAGAGTACATTTTGGATGCATGTTGGACCTAATACATTACTTGTTGATGCAAGCAATAATCATTTAGCACACTCATGTATGTGAAAAGATAACTAAAGGAGGTGAACTGAGGTAATTATCTAGAGGTAACTATATACAAATGGTGATATGTGGAATCATGTTACCTTTATATATGTTTATGGGGTTCAGGGTGTATCATTATACACATACATGCATAG
>JARHVA010002118.1:2395000-2530000 GCA_037957365.1 Torreya grandis
ACACAAAAACCTAGTTAAAATCTTTCACTAGAAGGAGTCCAATTTAATATCTTGATAAAGAAGCCCCTAAAATAATATACAACTTAGCCTTAAGAAACAACACCGTCAACTATATTAAAGAAGACACCAAACATTTTCCATGATATTTAACAAATGTAAAATAATTCAACCATAATAATGAAAACCAAATAAAAATCATGTTTCATGGGTCATATTAAAACACAATGACTTAATATTAAGAAAAATCAAGTGATTATCAATATTTTTGCATGTAGCCATAGAGAATCATCATTACCCATTAATCAAACAATCTAATTAGAAATTCATCATAGAAACAAAGTTCATAGATAAACTAATAAAAACACTAACAATTTTATCTTGAATTCAAAAAGGTAAAACTAAATACATAGTCATTTGTAAAAATGAAAGAACATATAAATGTATACAAATGAATTTAAAAAGGGGTTGTGACTCATTCAACTAATTTACCATTTTGAATAACTTCATAAAATGTAGCAGCATGCATAATGTGTGTGTGTGTGTGTGTGTGTGTGTGTGTGTGTGTGTGTGTGTGTGTGTGTGTGTGTGTGTGTGTGTGTGTGTGTGTGTGTGTGTGTGTGTGTGTGTGTGTGTGTGTGTGTGTGTGTGTGTGTGTGTGTGTGTGCGCGCGTGCATGTGTGCGTGTGCATGTGTGTGTGTGTGTCTATATACATACATATATATATATATATATATATATATATATATATATATATATATATATATATATATATATATATATATATGAAAAAATATAATATGAACTTCATACCATCATATGAATGATAAGTTTCATGTAATACACAACCAAACTATCAAGGCTATCTTGAATAACACAAGAACACAAACATAAAGATATAGGTTTAAATATTAGTGCCAGGTTTTAAAAAATGACCCAAATATTCGACACATTCAAGGATAACAAAAACCCCAAAAATATAACATTATATAGTAGAGGTGAAACCCAATTGGGTGAATAAAATTCAAAAAACCCATAGAGATACAAGAATATAATTGATACAAAACCATAATACATATATTCCAAATTTACATGAAAAATATGAAAATAAATTCATGTTGAACCACCTTGAAGTTTGAAGTCTTAAGACTTTTGGTTGCATATGCAGCCTCCTTCTTTTCCCATGAATTTTCCACATAAATGAATAAATAACCAGACACAATCATAATAGCTTAAGTAGAAATGTAGAGGAGAAAATATCAAAAAGTTAGAAATATAGAATGCATAAACATTATATTTCTAAGTTGTGGTGTGAAAAAACCCAATATTACCATGTAAAAAAACTAGTAGAGCTCCTCCATTATTTTCTCCATTCTCCATTGATCTTCTTAACCCCATCCAATATTGCCATCCATTGCCTAACTCTCTGTGTCTTCTATGCAACACCCCATACCCATTAAATTCCTTCCTTAAATGTGAGGAGAGTAAAATACTTTAGTAAAATTCTCCACCAAAATTTCTCATTTAATGCAATGGTCTTTAAATGATCCTGTATAATGGTCAATCCAT
This sequence comes from Torreya grandis, assembly GCA_037957365.1. Lineage (NCBI taxonomy): Eukaryota > Viridiplantae > Streptophyta > Pinopsida > Cupressales > Taxaceae > Torreya > Torreya grandis. The sequence goes on from JARHVA010002118.1 coordinate 2,396,568, forward strand.
TAACCAATAAACAACTAATAAAATAAATTAAATTAACAACAATCAACCTAGTTAACATTAACAAAACCAATTAACATCAAACCTCTTTAAAATTCTATGTCTCTAACTAATTAAATATTAAATCATCATTCAATTTTAATGCCTTAAAATTATATAACAAGGAACATAATAAATGATGCCACAACTTTGCTATCACAATGTTTCATATAATTTAGGTAATAGTCCAAGGGTGTGTCATGGGTAGGTCTAGGTAAGTCCTTAGGAAGTCCACCCCAAATAATAAAGTAATAAGGTTCAATTAGGCATGCATGATAAAAATAGAGTTTTCATGAAAGGAGTAGGTAGATAGAGTTTGTGGAGGTGAGAGAAAATTTTGCAAGTCATAAAGCAAGAATAATAGAAAATATAACATCTCCAAGTGATTAAGTGACAAATAAACACAATGATGAAAAATAATACACCACAAAATGTGACAAGTATAAATTTTGAGACAATAACATAATCAATGAATAATTCAAGATGTCCAATGATTGAAAATATAATTAAAAATTAAAAATACCTATCTAACTTGTTTGACTACTCAGAATTCACTTTGGTACCTGTTGTACCACTGCCAACATCTACCTAGATCATAATAAGTTATCTAAAACCACAAAAGTAAATAGATATTACCATATTGAATAATTGATAAATAATTATATAACTATAATTAAATATAAACTATAGTAATAATCTATGAAATCATTAAGTGTTGAAATAAAACATGCCATGCCATACATCATGAAGTCTAAATACCACTGCATCAAGTGTAACCACATAATCCATTTAAGTAAATAAAAAAATAGTAAGTTATACATGTTTTAAATATAAAAATAAATAAAAATTTGGGGTCATAACATCCTCCACCCTTATTCAAATATCAATGAATAATGTTGCCTGAAAAGATGTGCATCTTCCTAAGTAGCCAATGTAGAGCATGTACAAAGAAAACATCTTTGATCTTTGTTTATTACTCACAATATATGTTCACATATGATTTTTATGGTTTCCAATGAATTTTATTTTCCTTAATAATGGGTTTAATTACCCTCACTTACTTATCAAAAAAAAAATCATAACTTTTAACTCATCAGGACTTCACTTTACTCAACTTTGCACACACTTATTATTAGCCTTGTTTAAAGGTTATCATCCTCAAAGAGATTGAAGATAAATTAATTATTTTATATTTTTATTTCTTATTAGGTTAAATATTACCTCTATAATAATTCACCAACTCACCAACATCTCACAAATCCTCCTTAACCACTCTGTCCCCCACAAACTCAGTCTTTCTAGCCCCATTTATGGACTATTCTTGTCTTATATAGTCTGTAAAGAATAAAAATGGAAAAAAATATATATTTAAGGTAAAATTTATTTTTTCCTTCTATATCCAAGGTATAAATACTAAACTCACTCTTTAAACCCTTTTTCCAAGCTCAAATAATTTTTTTTTTACCCTTCATTAGGTCTCCTCTATCATTTTAAACCATGTCTACACACATTTGAATTAAAATCATAATAAAAGGTATGGATAAATATTAAAATAATTAAAATAATTTTAAATAAAATGATCCATAGCTCCATACAAATTTCCATGGGTTTTGACTGATTAGAATTACATTTAGGGATTAAACCCAAGGTTTAGGTTTTCTTGTCTCAGTCCTAGTCTGAGAGGATACAAAAATCCACTATGAACGTTATATTTGGTTTAAAAGTTAAAAAAATATTTTTTTAATAATTATTATACCCTTTAATAATTTTAAAAACCTTGTATTTAGAAAACCAAACTACTATTATGGTTTTTATAGCAAACTATTTGACTATGTACACATAGTAACCACCTTTAGGATTATGTCTGGGTTTTACATACCTATACCAAAATATTGAAAAAATATGTCCAAATATAATTGAATGGAATAAAATAAACTTACCTCTATGTAAAAAAACCTATAAACTTGATTTTTGGTTCTTATCCTTCCAAGAATCCAACTTCTCAATCTGCTTGCTAAAGTCAACTCAGAAATAGGGCTCCTTAGTGAAACTATCTATAGATTCATAATTTTAAAAGAATACTTAGTTATATGAGTATTCCAATAATTTAATACTAAATTTTCACACATGATTAAATAATTTTTGTATCTATTCATTTATTAACATAAATAAAGGCTTAGCAAATAATAGTCATTATAAATTTATTAGGGTATGTAATTATGCATATGTGATCACCGAGCATCTTATATTTTATATCATGGAAATATATTAAAAAAATTATTTGAAATTAAAAAAAACATATAATATTAATACCAATTTACTTTTATCATTAACTTTTGAAACACTATCTAGAATAAGAACATATAACCGAGATTTTTTGAAACTTGTATCTTAGTTCACTTAAAACAAAGGATTACTTTTCACTATCTATATATTGAATGTTTAATGTTAGAAATATAATTTATAATAAATTCACCATAAAAATTAAAAAAAAAAACCTTTCTCATTCCCTCATGAAAATTTTACTTCCATTCATTAGGTGACCTCAACTGGGTTTGTTTCTCCCTTTTATAGTAGAGTTATTAAAAAAATCACCATATTATTTCTAACAAATTTTTGCTTTCACATTCAAAAGGAAATGAGAAACTAAGAGAAATGGTCTAGGGTTAGATGATACCTAGATGAGGTCTACGCACCTTTATCCAGACATTGAGAGAACTCCTCTTTGGTTGTGGAGGATGACCCCTGTAGAAAAAAGAGACTCAGACACAGAGGTTGTTAGATAGGTAGATGGTGGGTTGCCAAGCAAAGCTTGATCCCAAAAGTGCAGGGACTTCCTTGAGGGATGAAAACCCACTAGTAGATAAAAGATAATGTCTAATAAAGAGCAAAATGTTGCTACAAAATAGAGATGATAAAAGACTGAATTAAAAGAAATAGAAGCAAATGCATACTTGAATGGGGCAAGCTATCCTCCACAGTCACCGACGTCAGTTATTCTACCGATGTTAGTAGGTCAAGGTCACCGATGTTGGTTAGTCTGCCAACGTTGGTAGAGGCAATGGGCTTGGTGGCTGGCATCGGTCGGGGCAATGGTCTTGGGCAAGTTTTGGATGGGTTTCTGGGTGATATAATGATCTGTAGAATGGTCTGTGGTAGTCTGAGAGTCTATTTGGAGGTTTATGTAGGGTTTATAGGGTAGAAAGTATGGTCTAAAAGAGGGACTAGATAGAAGACATAGGAAATAGGGAGATAAGGGTGAGAGAAGGCTCCCAAAAAATAGGTCAGATTTGTGGTCTGGTTGATAGTAAGAAAAGTAGTAACTAGAAAACTAATTACTAACACAGTCTAAATAATTGAAATGAAAACACAAAAGAAATACTTACCTATGACTTGCTGAAGAAAGAGTGTAGTAGACTGGTTGCTGATGTAGAAGACTTCCTACAATGTGAGCTCTTGTAGCTTGTGATGCTTGTTGTGTTCCTAAGAGAGAGGGAGAGAGAGACGTCTAATTCCAGATGCAACATGATTCACGTTCAGGGAAGACCAAGAAGATTGGCTAATGGTTGAAGATTGAAGATCAGATTGGAAAAACTAAAGATCCTACATTTGGGGTGCTGAACACAATTTTGAAGGTAACCAACACTGGAAATACCGCTGGCGTCGGCTGACTATTGATTGACATCGGTAGCTAAAGAATAGGAAAAAGGGCTAAAAATAGCCTTTTATCCATTTTTCCTTCTATTGAGGTCAGCTGGTCATGGAAAAATGGTCAAAGGTAAGTTAAATGAGATGAGAGGATGAGTGGGAGAATGAAATGGGGTCTTAAGTCATTTAAGACTTGGCATGGGGTAGTGGAGGGTATCCAAGGAGAGGTATCCTAGGAGGGGTGAGGTGTCATGAGAGAGAGAGGGAATTATTAATTTAAAATAAGATAATTATTTTAAATTAATAAGACATAGGTTAGGCATGGTTAAGTGGACTAAGGGGACTAAGGGGGGAGGATGACTAAGGAGTAGACACGATTTCGGTGTCTACATTTGCCCCTTTTTGTCTTGTTGGTTGTTCTTGATGAACTGTAAGACAAAAATAGGAGTTGGTTGCCCCAAGTGTGGGATAAGGTTGATTTTGTCCTATTGGTTGTTCAAGTGAACTACAAGACAAAAAGAGGAGGGTGATTACACCAGATGTGGGATGAGGTATTCCCTCTCAAAGTGGGAGTCAAGGGAAGGGAACCTAAAATTGGGTGCCGGTTTGACAGAGAGAATGAAAAGGGTGAAAGTGTGAGTGTGAATGTTACAAAAGTTATGATTACGTGCATACCACTTCATGATATGGTTAGGTCAAATTATCATAGGTCAAAGGTCAATGAGTGCTAAAATTAGAATAACTAGGCCCCAGCATTTATTCATAGATAATTGGGTTATTCGATCCAAGTTATAGCTCCAATGGTCATCATGTTTAAGGTATCTTGGGCTCAGGAAGTGCTCCTAAAAAACACAAAAATGTCACAAGTAGTGTGGATCAACTTGCTCGCGATCCTATACTTGTGAGGGTCGAAATATGGGTTGAAGACAATTTTGCCAACCATTCATGAGGTAGCATACATGCAAAAACAACCAAGGTAACATTGTCTTGGAAGTGGTCATAGGAGATAGGCGTGATCTCCAAGGTTGTTGGTCGAGGTGAGGCTAAGATAGTTGGTCGAATGAATGGATGGATGAAAGAATGTGGCCGAGCTAACCCTAAAAGATGCTATGTCAACTGAGTGCTGCCTACATAGCCCTTGTTGGAAGGGCCTCAGGCCAATGTAGTTCTCCCTAAAAGGGAGGAAGAGGGTCAAATTTATGTATTGTTTTGGTCGAGGTCAAGTCATGGTCAAAAGGAGGATATGGTTTGTCCATCAGGTAGATGAACAAATGGATGTGGTCGAGCTATCCCTAGAAGATGTCTTGTCATCTGAGTACTACCTACATAGCCCCTATTGGAAGGGCCTCAGACCAATGTAGTTTGAATAGGAGGCAAAATGGTTGATAAGATGGTTGATGATTGGTTTGGTCATGTGGAGAAATGATGAGGATAAGATGATGTTATAGCCTTTTCCATATTGTGTGATGGTGTATTCTGTAACATTGGTTGAGGGGTCTTTCATCCCTAGCAATTTTCCATATTCATGATGGATGTATGCTAAAAATGAATTGAGGTATATTTATGCTTCAGCAAGTAATGGTTTATGCTTAACATAAATTGTGTGGTCGATAGTCTCCATGTGTATTGGTGTCCATAGAAACTATGTGAACTATGTGATGTGACAGGTCTGAAAATGTTTGGGTTGATTGGGTTTGGTTGGCAAATGATTTGGTTGGATTGTTTGTGACCAAGATGTATAAGAAGTGAAAGGCGCGTTTCTCTTTCATTGACAAGGACCATAATGATAGCATAGGTAGGGGGTTTTAGAAACAAAAGCCCCATTCATGCATTACATTGTTGACCATTGGTTGTGTTAGAGAAATAATCGAATCACTTTGACATTAAAATGAGCTCAAAATCCCTTGAGTAGGTGATATGATATGTGAGGATAGGGTAACCCCTTTTGAGTAGGGATAACTTTTCCCCTTTTTATAGGAGACCCTGAGATGATTACAAGTCAAGTCCGTGACCTTTTTTTTTGAGCAGACTGATTAATGCAAGAAGTCTACATAGAGATGTCATTTTGCTTTGTGGTGAAGCTAATCGATGCAGGAAGCTTCTGAGAGTGCAATTTGTAGCAAGAGTTTAAGAATAGCCATCCTTCGAGGGAGTGGTCTATATTTTTTCTTGTTATATGTGTAAAAGCTTTGAATAGCTATCCTTTGAGGGAGTAGTCTATTAGCTACATCAATGATAGTACAATTGTCCTTTGAGGGAGCAGTCTGCCTTTAAAATTGGTGACCTTGGATATTTTGACATCTCAATTTATTTTTGACAGAATTTTGAGTCATGGACAAGACTATAGAAGTGTAAGGGCTCCCTTTTATTAGGACAAAGCATCCATACTTATAAAAGGGTTACATAGGATTTGTTTAGGGGAATAGGGTTGAAAGGAATGAGGATTAAGGGGATGGGATTGCTCAAGGGATGAGCTCAAGTTAAATGTCAAGTGGACGAGTACTCGACTAATAGTAGAATGGTCGCAGATGCAAGGCATTAAAGGGCTCAGGTCTTGATAAGTCCTTGGTCCATGCTTGTGCGTGATGATGTAATGCCCAAGCCAATTAGAAGCAAACTTGCCTTGTTTACTTCTTTCCAAATTGGTCACGTGTTGGTTGATTAAGAAGTTGGTTGATATGTTGTCAGATTGTTTGGTTGGATGATGTTTGGTTATGCTTGGTCAATGGTTGGTTGAATGTTTGGTCAAGGTTTGGTTGATGTTCAATTGATGTCTGGTCGAGGCTTGGTTGATGTTTGGTTGAATTGTTTGGTTGGAGGTTGATGAAAAGGTTGGTTGATGTTTGGTCAAGGCTTGGTTGATTGATGTTTGGTTGAGGTTAGGATAAGGTTAAATTCCCCCAGTTGCTAGGGTGAATGTTTGACAAATTTAGTTTGAGAGGGCAAGATCCTGATCTACCAAGTTGGAGATAGGAATCTCAAAATCACGAATGGTGACAGAGAAAATGGTTGGTAATGATTTGATTAAAGTGGCTAATGGTTTGGAGTCATCAGGATGGACCTCCATCGATTGTAAGGATTGGATCAAATTTTGATGGTGTTGTGGAGATTTTTGTATGAGATCATATAAAGACATCTTTACAGGGGTTGTGTGGTGAGGTTGTTTCACCACGGAGTCAGGGATTATCATCGAGGATGCTGGTTGAGATGTGCCCAAGACAATAATCTTGGGTTTTGGTTGTGGTGAAGGCTTGGTAGATGGGAATGTCCAAGGGATAAAAACATGTCTTTTCCCTTTATCCTTTTGGGTTGGTGGGCTGGTGGTCAAGTTGACTGTGTTGATTTCAAATAATGGGGTTAAAGGCAGTGGAGGGACCATAGTCTTGCATTGGGCTCCTGATTTAGGTGATGATGTTTGTGATGCATGTGATGGTGTCAAAAATTTAGCAAAGGGGTAATCAAGAGGATCTTTGATGAGAAGGGTATCCTTATTCTGGTGTTGATGAATGATAACTTTAAGAGCACAACAACACTCAGTGTCATGTCCCGGTGTGCGATGATAGTGACAAAATTTAGTGTTGTTGAACCAAGATGGTCTTGATCTGAGAGTTGATGAGTGTGAAGGTGAGGAGGTATGGGATGCATAGGATGATGTTGAAGGTTTATTGATAATATGGTCAAGAAGAAGGGTGTCTTTCTCCAAGCATTGATGAATGACAACCTTGAGGGCACAACAATGCTCAGTGTCATGTCCCAGTGTGCAATGATACGCACAAACTGTAGTGTCATCGAACTAGGGTGGTTTTGGTTTGAGATATTGGTATGAATTAAGAGGTGGAAGACTGATGTGAGAAGACTGCAAAAGTTGTCATAATAGCAAGGCATAAGAACCTGCCAATGGGTCTACGTGTTTTGTTACAGTAGGGGTTGATGAATTTTATTTTGGAAGCATAGGAGGCATTGGTCATTTTGGAGGAAATATATGTTTAATGGGTAAAGGGGATAATGGAGGCAATTTGCCTCTGTGAGGTATGGGAGTAGGAAGCACTCCTATTAAGGTGGATGGATGCGGGCCCAAAATAGAGGGCAATGATGAAGGTGGGGGAGGAATTCTCTGGTATGGTTTAGTGGCCTTCTTTGGTTTGGTTTAAGGGCCACTATTGTGCGAGGCAAGATTAGATATGGGGTGAACATGAAGAGATTTAATCTCTTTTGGCTTGATGGATGCCTACATGGGTTTGGGTTTAGATGTGGATGGAGGTGAGTGAGATGTAGCAATCTCAGGCAAAAGGCAAGAGAAAACCATCACTGGGTCTTCCTTGGTTAAAGTGGGTGAAGAGACAAGGTCTTCTCTTGGTGGAGAAGGAATTGGAGAATGTGACCCCTCAAGAGGATAAAGGGCAAGGATGATGGTGCCTTCTACTTGTGGTTGAGGAGTAGGCAAGGTAGGGTCCTCCATTGGTAGGAGGAGGGATGAAGGTGGGGCTAATGGCATCGGTATAGTCAAGGCATCCTCCAGTATAAGAGAGGTGGATGGAGAACTAACAGGAGAAGAAGGTTCATCCACGTGTGATGGACTGATGGGTTAACTAACCTCTTGAGATTGTGAGAGAGGTTAGTCAGGGATAAGAGGCGAGACAGTGTTGACTGTGTGTATATCATGTTTATGGGAGCTATCAGCCATGGTCTGGACATTGTTTTGGCTAAGAGGATGGTTAGGAAAAGGTTGTTTTTGATTGGGTGGTGCATTTGGGTTATCCAAAACAAGATCCCCCTTGTCTATCATGTCTTGGATAATGTTATTAAAAGTTTGGTAGTTGTTGATGTCATGGCCTTGGACACGGTGATAGTGATAGAAGTCATTTTCCATATACCATGTAGGGATGGCTTTTGAAGGGTCAAATAGAGATGGTCGGATTGGAGGGAGATTGAGGACCCCTTTCTTGATGAGTTTTTCCAACACGGAAGCGTATGACTCTCCAAGTGGAGTGTATTGATGTTGTACATAGTGTTGTTGGAATTGTTTTGTGATGCTTTGTGATGTTGAAGGTTGAGGTTGGTTGGTCATTATCAAGGATGGTGATATAATGACCATAGTGTTGGCCACTCCTTTGGACTTGGAGTGGGAAGAAGAAGGTCTGAAAGAAGAAGGGTAATTGGTTTTTATATTGGTATTATGCAATTTGACCTTATTCTCTTTAATAGCGCGGAGTTCAAGCTTTCGGGCCATGTTGAAAGCTTCATCAAAAGTGCAGAATGTTTGAACCCACAAGGTGGATGAGATGTGCTTAGCACATGCTTGAGAAAAGAGCTTGATGAGCTCAGGTTGAGGTAAAGGGAAGGAGAGTTGGTTGATTAAGCCTCTCCAATGGGCGACAAAATCAGCTATGGATTCGTCATTGAATTATTTGATAGAGTAGAGGTCTGTAATGGAGACCTTTTTGGTGATATTGATAGAAAAGTGGTCAAGAAATAATTGGGCGAGTTGACTGAATGAAAAGAGAGAGTGACTGGTGAGAGAGCTATACCAATCAAGGGCAAGGCCAGAAAGTGACATGGGGAAGGTGTGTAACAACAATGCATCGTCATGCGCTATGAGATAATAAGCATGTCTAAATGCTCGTAGATGTTGCTACGGGTCTTTCTTACTCTAGAAGTGAGTAAACTTAGGAAGCTCCCACTGACTAGGATACGATCAGATTGGGACAGAGGGATGAATGGGTTTGTTGCAAATTTGGTCATATGAAAGAGCATTGCTTGAACCAGAAATAGAAGCCTCAAGACTAGACATTTCGTCCATCAGCATCTTGATGAGATCAGCTGATGAATTTGTAGATGGGGCACCCCCTAGGTTTTAATGCACTTGGAAGGTGCTAGAAGAGGCGTATGACATAGTCAGTTGCACTTGTATAGGTGCAACATATTGATAACTAGTCATTGGGATAGATGTGGAAGCCAGGGGTGGTTGTGCCATGGAGGTAGAAGGCATAAGTTGACTAGATACCGCCAAAGGTGGTTGCATGGCGGCATTGGCAAAAGGGTAGGTAGTCACTCCTACATTTATAGGCACAAGAGTTTGTGAAGTCGAGACAATCAAGTTCTGGTATGATGTAGAACTTGGTTGAATTACGTGTGGTTAAGGGGGTAATGAAACCCTGATGGAGCTTGGTCCAAAAATAGATGGGGAGGCCAAACTTTGTGTATTGGCCATGGTCAGATTAATGGTTGAGGTAATAGTCTGAGTCATAAAAGGTTGGGTAGCAGATGGTGTTGATATCATCGCCGCTTCACCCGAAAGGTCTCGCATTTGGTTTCTTATGAGATAGTGTTGGAGAACCTTGACATTGTGGTCAAGGAGTCTCTCAAAGTCTGGGTCCCCTTTAGGGACAATTGAAGGTTGATTGGGAGTTGGTCGGGTAGGAGTTCGTTCGGTCTCTGAATGATACTCCATTAAAGGACTAGGCATAAATGGCGAAGGTGGGAGTGGTTATTGCCTTGCGTGGTCAAGAAGAGTTCTGGTTTGACTGCATGTCAAAAACCATTCAAGGCAAGAAGGGTCAGGTTCGAGAAACTATTTTCTTTAGCTCTAGAAAACCAGAAGGTGTGTTGGATAGCAAGAAAGTCAAGTTTTAAGCTTGTTGTTTTGGAAGAAGGATTTTGGACAGTGATCAACGTCAGTTGAAAAATTGATGTCAGTGAAATAGATTGCCGATGTTAGTCAGATAACTGATGCTAGTAGAGAAATGTTGCTGATGTTGGTGGTAAAATTGATGTCAGTTACTGTGTTTTCCCGAAACTCAAAAAATTTGAAAGTTTTTGGAAAGAAGAAAATGTCCTCACTAGCTCAAAAAACTAGATAAAGATAAAAAAATAGATGGAGACAAGCAGACCCTAAGCATTAAATCCTAAGAATCAACTTTTAGAATCATGTTGGCTTATGCCTTAGAGTGAGTGTGTTTGGGAAGTTGGCTTATAGAACGGGTCCTAGAAGAGGTAGTCTAAAGTTTGTTTCAGGTTAGTTTCGGTGCTCAAGAGTTTGTGTTAGGTTCCATACACGGCCTGGTGCTAAGGAGCAAGCTCCCCTCACTTCACGAGCCTAGTGATAAGCTGGTCTTGTTTAGCCAAAATATACTTCCCCTAGATTTTATCCTCTGCCAGAGAATAGAGTGGGCTTTCCCCTTGGTAGTGAAGTCTAAGTGGGATTGCCGAGATGGATAAGGTATCTGCTAGGAGATGAAATCCTAGTCAGACCTTGTCTTAGGTAAGTTAAGATGTTTGAGTTTGTGCAAGTGGTTTGGATTTGTAACATAAGTGTGCTATGATTAATTCATGATGTGATTGTTAATTACTAGATGTGAGAGCTAAGTATGCATTCAGGAAGAAATGAGATGCAATGTATTTTATGCCCAAATTGAAATGTGTGTTCAGATGTAGACAAGTAGAGAAAAGGTTGAAGAGTATGAGTTGACTAGTCTAAGATGCAAGAAAGAAAGAAAAAAGAAGGATTCTTTTTAACCTTTGCTGATGGTGTCTTTCAGAAGAGATAGAAGAAGAGAGATGCAAGGAGAGACCTAATGCACCTATATGAAACGTCTGAAAATGAACCCAAGGAAGACCCTAGGATCCCACCGGGCGTGCCAGAATGTTTCTAACAAATTTTTGCTTTCACATTCAAAAGGAAATGAGAAACTAAGATAAATGGTCTAGGGTTAGATGATACCTGGATGAGGTTTACGCACCGTTATCTAGACATTGAGAGAACTCCTCTTTGGTTGTGGAGGATGACACCTGTAGAAAAAAGAGACTCAGACACAGAGGTTGTTAGATAGGTAGATGGTGGATTGCCAAGCAAAGCTTGATCCCAAAAGTGTAGGGACTTCCTTGCGGGATGACAACCCACTAGTAGATAAAAAAGAATGTCTGATAAAGAGTAAAATGTTGTTAGAAATAGAGATGATAAAAGATTGAATTAAAAGAAATAGAAGCAAATGCATACCTGAATGGGGCAAGCTATCTTCCACAGTCACCAGCGTCAGTTAGTCTGCCAACATCAGTAGGTCAAGGTCGCTGACATCGGTTAGTCTGTCGACGTCGGTTAGTCTACCGACGTCGGTAGGGGCAATGGGCCTAGTGGCTGGCGTCAATTGGGGAAATGGTCTTGGGTAAGGTTTGGATAGGTTTTTGGGTGATAGAATGATCTGCAGAATGGTTTGTGGTAGTCTGAGAGTCTATTTGGAGGTCTATGCAGGGTTTACAGGGTAGAAATTATGGTCTAAAAGAGGGACCAAATAGAAGATAGAGGCAACAAGGAGATAAAGGTGAGAGAAGGCTCTCGAAGAACAGGTCAGATTTGTGGTCTGGTTGATAGTAAGAAAATCAGTAACTAGAAAACTAATTACTAACATAGTCTAAATAATTGAAATGAAAACACAAAAGAAATACTTACCTATGGCTTGCTGAAGAAAGAGTGTAGCAGACTGGTTGCTGATGCATAAGACTTCCTGTAATGTGAGCTCCTGTATCCTGTGATGCTTGCTGTGTGCCTAAGAGAGAGGGAGAGAGAGAGGTCTGATTCTAGATGCAGTAGGATTCGCGTTCGAGGAAGACCAGGAAGATTGGCTGATGGTTGAAGATTGAAGATCGAATTGGGAAAACTAAAAATCTTGCATTCGGGGTGCTGAATGCAGTTTTGAAGGTAACCAACACTGGCAATACCACTAACGTTGGCTGATTATTGACCGACATCGGTAGCTAAAGAATAGGAAAAGGGCTAAAAATAGCCTTTTGTCCGTTCTTCCTTCTGTTGAGGTTAGCTGGTCATGGAAAAATGGTCGAAGGTGGGTTAAATGAGATGAGAGGATGAGTGGGAGAATGAAATGGGGTCTTAAGTCATTTAAGACTTGGCATGGGGTAGTGGAGTGCATCCAAGGAGAGGTATCCTAGGAGGGGTTAGGTGTCATGAGAGAGAGAGGGAATTATTAATTTAAAATAAGATAATTATTTTAAATTAATAAGACATAGGTTAGGCATGGTTAAGTGGACCAAGGGGACTAAGGGGGGAGGATGACCAAGGAGTAGACATGATTTTAGTGTCTACACATATATTTATTACCAGTCTTTAAATAAATTTTAAATCCTCTATGTTTGAATGTAATAATATATAAACTTATAAAAATGATGATATATAATCTTAATTGAATGCATAGCTAAATTTTGGAGCCTCATACTACGTGGAGGCTTTCTTTCTCAAAGATGCATTATTCATGATTTTCACCTAATTTGACATGTATATCCAAACATAGGTTAGAGAAAAAAATTCGTACTTCCAAAAATATATAATAATTTGTTACATTCTTGACACCTTTCTCAACCTCATATAATGCATTAATATCCCTTTAAAAGGCTAGGAAGACTCAAATTTTAAAATAGTGCATTTTAGAGGGGAACTCCATATTTCAAATTTTATACAACTTTTACAAACCTAGATCACTCCTAAGACCACATTAGGACCTAATAAACATATGAGGTCTATAAAATACTAAATTAAAACAAAAATTAATCAAATTTGGGTCATCATGGGATTACCCTACATCAGTAGCTCTTCTTTCAATCAACGTGTCCCATTGCACCAAAACCTATTATATGTCTTTGTTTCATAGCTTAATGTTGTGATGGTCTAGGATTCTCACTAGTTTCAACTAGATATTTTTCTCTTAATTTAATTTTAAATGATTCCAATCCAAAACATGAGATGGATCAAGTACATATTTTCTTAGCAAAATAACTTGAAATACGTCATGAATCCTTGATATAGGAAGGAGATCCAACCAGTAAGAAATATGACTAATATTTTCCAAAATGTCAAAAGGTTTGATAAAATGTGGATCTAAATTGGAAGCTTTACCAAATTTTATGAAACTTTTATATGGTCTAACAAACTAAAAAAAATATCACCCACATTGAATTCATGCAAGTTCTCTTTTTATTAGCATAACTCTTTTGCCAATCTAATGCTGCTTTCAAATATTACCTTATTAATTTCACGTCCTTATCATATTCTAGTAGTAAATTAGGTCTAATAATATCTCTATTTTCCAGGCTATCCCAACCAAGAGGAATTTTACACTTATGCCCATATAGATATTCAAATGGAACCATCTTTATTGTAGAATGGTAAGAATTATTATGTGAAAATGCAAATAAGTGGATGAAATATTCCCATTGAGTTTTTTGATCAATGATGTACAAGTTCATCATTTCCTCAATCACCTAGTTGATCCTTTTAGTTTGACCATCAGAAAACAACACATCAAACAATTGCTTTTCCAAAACAAAACTTCTAAATTCTCCTTGTAAATTTGACAAGGTAGTAAGGTATGTGCATCTACTAGGTACATCAGTCACAAAATTCTCCTTACCTTTGAAATATAATATGTCCATGTCAAAATTACTCAAAAATTCAATCCACCTACACTAACATACATTTAAATCATCTTGAGAGAATAAATACTCAATACTGATATGATAAGACTTCACCTTGAAAGGTTTTCCAAGTAGAAAATGCTTCAATTATTTAGGTGCATCGACAATGGAAGAAATATTAATGCCATGTAGAGGATAATTATTTCCATCATACTTTAGTTTTCATGACTCATAAGCCACAACCTTACCATCTTGGGTCAAGATACCTCCATATCCTTCCTTAGAAGCACCATCCCAAACTTCAAAATTACCATTTGGGTTTAGAATGATAAAAATATGTGTAACACTTAGACAAAAATTGGAAATATTTGGGGTGTTGCATATTTTGAGTCATATTTCTTATACTAATGTTGTTTACTATAATAATTTACAGCATTAGGATTTTATTTTGGAAAAATTCTAGTGTTGCATATTTTAATTCAAGTTTCCCATACCAATGTCATTACATGGATCATTTTGTAATAGTCGTACAAATTTTAGACATATTTGGAAAAAAATTAGTGTTTCTTATTTTAAGTCAACTCTCCCATATCAATGTCATTGTGTTGCAAAATTAAGAGAACTAGGAAACATTTTTCTAAAAAATCAGGTGTTGCATAATTTATGTAAGCTTTCTCTTCCTAAGGTCATTACATGACACAATTAACAACACTAGGAGAAATTTTAGAAATATTTTGGGTGTTGTATTTTTTTATTATGGTTTCATGTAATAATGTCATTACACATTGTAATTCACAACACTAAGAAAAATTTCAAAAATATTTAAGTTGTTACATATTTTGAATCAAACTTCCCATGCCAATATCATTGTGTGAATAAATTCTCAATATTGGTAAAATTTTCATAAATATTTTTGGGTGTTACATATTTTGAGTCAAGTTTCCCCTACCAATATAATTAATTAATTTTATTCATAATACTAGAGAAAATATTTAAATTATTTAGGGTGTTTCATATTTTGAGTCAGGTTTCTAGTACCAATGTCTTTATATGATATAATATACAATATTCAAATAAATTTCAAAAATATTTTGGATGTTGTATATTTCAATAGGGTTTCTAGTAATAATGTTATTTCATGACGTAATTCACAACAAATGGATTTTTTTTTGAAATATTTTGGGTATTACATATTTATAGTTGGGTTTCCCATACCAATGTTCTTACCCAACATAATTAACATCAACGGGAGTTTTTAAAAAAAGTTAAGTTATTAAATATTCTAGGTTGCATTTTCAATACCAATGTCATTACTTGATGTAATTATAAACACAAATAAATTTTATAAAATTTAGGTTTTGTATATTTTGGGTCAAGCTTCCCATATTAATGTCATTGTGTGTCATAATTCACAACACTAGTAAAAATATTATAAATATTTAGGGTGTTCCATGTTTAAGTAAAATTTCCCATACCAAAGTTGTTCTACAATGCAATTTTAAACATAGACAAATTAATAAATATTTATATTATTTCATATTTTTAGTGAAGTTTATTATAATAATGTCATTTCATGAAATAATTTATAACACTGTGAAAATTTTACAAACAATTTAGGGTGTTGAAAAATTTGAGTTGGGTTTCCCATACCAATTTATTGCATGAAATAATTTAAAACATTAGGACAAATTTTAGAAATATTTGGGGTGTTGAAAATTTTGTCTATTTTCTCATGGCAATGTCTTTACATGACACAATTCACAATACTGGGAAAATTTTTGAAAAAATTTGGGTTATTTCATATTTTGAATTAGATTTTCCATACCAATGTAATTACATAACATAATTGATATCACTAGGAAAATTTTCAAAAATATTTGGGGTGTTTAATATTTTGAGTTCAGTTTCCATACCAATGTCGTTACTTGATGCAATTCATAAAATTAAGAATATTTTGTGTAGCATATTTTTAGTTGGGTTTCCCATAGTTTAATTGTGTGGTATAATTCATAACACTACAATAAATACAAAAATGTTTGGTGTGTTGTATATTTTGTGTCAAGTTTCCCTTACGAATGTAATTGTGTAATGCAATTAGAATCACCAGGACAAATTTTTGAGATATTTTGGATGCTAAATATTTTGAGTTAGTTTACCATACTAATGTCACTATATGGTATAATTCATATCACTAGGAAAAAATTATAAAATAATTGGGGTGTTTCATATTTGTGTCAAGTTTCTAGTACCAATGTCATTACATAACACAATTATGAACATTGGTACAAATTTAAGAAATATTTGAATTGTTTCATATTTTGAGTCACATTTCTTATACCAATTTAACTTAGTAGAATAATATATGTCACTAGTGAAATTTTACAATATATTTTGGGTGTTGCATATTTTGAGTCTAGTTTTCGATACCAATGTTATTATGTGACACAATTTTAACACTCAGATAAATTTTAGAAATATATGGGGTTTTCTATATTTTGAGTTAGATTTCTAATACCATTGACATTTTCACATCATAATTGACAATAATGGGTCAAATTTGAGAAATATTTTTTGTGTTTCATATTTTTTAATAGGGCTTCCCATACCAATATCTTGTATGAATCAATTTACAACACTAGGACAAATATAAGAAATATTTAGGGTTTTGTATATTTTTGTCAATTTTCTTATACCAATGTCCTTACAGAAAACAATTCACAACAATGAGATAAATATCAAAAATATTTTGTGTGTTACATATTTATAACCATGTTTTACATACTAATGTTAGTATGTGATATAATTGAAAACACTTAGATGAATTTTATAAATATTTTAGTTGTTTCATATTTTTGAGTCACATTTCCAATACCAATTTCATTAGATGACTTAACTTGTAATAATGGGATAAATTTTTGAAATATTTGAGGTGTTCCATATTTTTAGTTAGGTTTCCCATAAAAATATCATTACTTAATGTAATTAGTAACACTAGGAATTTTTAATGAAATATTTGGGGTGTTATATATTTTGAGTCAAGTTTATCACACTAATGTCATTATTTGGTAAAATTCATAATACTAGAACAAATTCAAATAATATTTAGGGTGTTCCATATTTTTATTTAGGTTTCTCATACTAATTTCATTAAACCATGTAATTCTCAACACTCAAACAAATTTCCAAAAATATTTGGGTTATTTTATAGTTTGAGTCAAGTTTCCATACTAATATTGTTGTGTGATGGAATTCATAACATTGGGAAAATATTTAAAATTATTTAGTGTGATGCATATTTGGAGCCAATTTTCCCATGCAAATATCATTTAATAATGTAATTATCAATAATGGGACAAATTTTAAAAATATTTGGGGTGTTGCATGTTTTGAGTTAGGTTTCCAAATACCAATGTTGATGTGTGATAAAATTCAGAATACTATGACAAATTTTAGAAATATTATTTTGAGTCAAATTTACTATACCATTGTCATTGTTTGGTATAATTCACAACATTGGGAAAATTTTCCAAAATATTTTTGTTGTTGTATATTTTGAGTCGGGTTTCCCATACTAATGTCTTTTTTAAGTGAAATTCATAACATTGGGAAAAATTTAGAAAATGTTTCAGATATTACACATTTTGTGTTGAGTTTACCCAACCAATATCATTATGTGGCACAATTCACAACACTATTACACATTTTATAAATATTTCAAGTGTTACTTATTTTGAATCAGGTTTATTTTATTGATGTCATTGCATAGCACAATTCACAACACTAGGGAAAATTTTGAAAATATTTGTCATGTCATCATGTCGTGCAATTAACAACACTGGGATAAATTTTATAAAATTTATGGGTATTGTATATTTTGAGTCATTTTTTCAATACTAATGTTGTTATGTGTCAAAACTCACAACATTCAGGAAAATTTTAGAAGTATTTGTTTGTTTCATATTTTGAGTCATATTTCACATACCAATGCTAATATATGGCATAATTTAAAACACTAATACAACTTTTATAGATGTTTTGGGTGTTGCATTTTTTTTAATTTGGGTGTCTAATACCAATGTTGTTATGTTGTGCAATTCCTAACAATGGAAGAAATTTTTGAAATATTTGGTGTGTTTCAGGTTTTGAGTCAACTTTCTTATATTATTATCATTGTGAAATGTAATCCATAATGTTAAGATAAATTTGATAAATATTTACGTTTTTACATATTTTTATTTCACTTTCCCATACCAATATAATTTTATGACACAATTCACAACACTAGAGAAAAATTATAAATAATTTCCATGTTGCATATTTTGAGTTAAGTTTTCTATACTAGTGTCATTGTCTGATACAATTCACAAGACTAAGACAAAATTTTGAAATATTTGGGGTGTTATATATTTTGATTCAATATTTCAATACCAATCTCATTGCATGGCATAATTCACAACAATAATACAAATTTTAAAACTATTTAGGGTGTTTTTATTTTGAGTCGATAACCCATACTAATGTCATTGCATGATGGAACTTATAACAATGCAATAATTTTCAATAATATTTGGGGTGTTTTACATTTATAATCATGCTTACCTTATCAATGTCATTTCATGGTGTAATTTGAAAAATTCAAAAAAAATTTATAAATATTTGGGGTGTTGCATATTTTAAGTTAGGTTTCTTATACAAATCTGATGAAATTCGCAACATTAGGACAAATTTTAAAAATATTTGGGGTGTTGTATATTTTGAGTCAACCTTCCCATACCAATATCATTACATGAATAAATTCATAAAACTAGGACAAATTTTAGAAATATTTAGGGTGTTGGATATCTTGACTCAAGTTTCCTATACCAATGTCCTTACATGGCATAATTCATAATCCTTTGAAAAACTTTGGAAATATTTTGGGTGTTGTATATTTCTAGTTAAGTATTCCATAGAAGTATCAATGCATGACACAATTTACAACACTAGGAAAATTTTTAAAAATATTTGGGGTGTTGCATATTTTTAGTCAAGTATTCCATACCAACATCATTTCAAAACAAAATTTAAAATAATGGGAAAATATTTAACAATATTTGGGGTGTTGCATGTTTTGAGTCAGGTTTCCCATATAATTTTATTATGCATCATAGTTTATAATACTAAGATAAATTTTAGAAAATTTTGGGGTGTTACATATTTTGAGTCAATCTTCCTCTCCAATGTCCTTGCTTGACATAATTCACAACACTAGGACAATTTTCATAAATATTCAGTGTGTTTCATATTTTGAGTCAATTTTAGCGTACTAATGTCATTACATGACAAAATTTACAACACTTGGAAATATTTTAGGTGTTACATATTTTGATTTGATTTTTTCATAACACTGGGAACAAATTCAATAATTCAAAAATATTTGGGGTATTGCATATTTTGATTTGGTTTTTCTCTACCAATGTCATTGTGAAACACAATATTCAACACTAGGAAAAATTTCAAAAATATTTGCGGTGTTTCATATTTTAATTTGAGTTTCCCATTCTAATGTCATTGCATGATGTAATTATAAACATCAACACACATTTAGAAATAATTTGGGTTATTTCATATTTTTAGTTAGGTTTCCCATACCAATGTCATTATGCAATGTAATTTGTAGCAATGGTAAAAATTTCCAAAATATTTTAGGTGATGCATATTTTTAGTTAGGTTTCCCATACTAACATCATTATGCAACAAAAAATTTAACACTGGGACAAATTTCATAAATATTTGGGGTGCTATGTATTTTGAGTTGGGTTTGTCATAACAATGTTGTTTCATGTTGTAATTCATATAACTAGGACAAATTTAAGAAATATTTGGTATGTTATGTATTTTAAATCAAGCTTTCCATACCTTCCATGAGGCAATACACAACACTAGAAAATAATTCATAAATATTTGGGGTATTTCATATCTGGAGGTAGGTTTCCCTTACCAATGTTATTACACAACATGATTCACAACAATAAGAAAAATGTTATAAATATTTGTGTTGTTGCATATTTTGAGTCAGGTTTCCCATACCAATGTCATTATAAAGCCTAATATGTAACATTCACACAAATTTTTGAAATATTTAATGCAATGCATATTTTAAGTTACATTTTTGATATGAATTTCATTGTATTATGTAATACACAACATTGAGATAAATTTGAGAAATATTTGGAGTGTTACATATTTTGAGTTGGCTTACCCATACTAATGTCATTTCCTGATGCATTTAGCAATAATGGGATAAAATTCAAAAAGTTTAGGTGATACATGTTATATGTCAAGTTTCCTATACCAATGGAATTTCCTTGTGTAATTAAAAACACTATTTTTTTTTCAAATTTCAGATCTTGAATATTTTAAGTCAGGATTCCTATATCAATGTCATTCCATGGGACAATTCACATCAGTGAGAAATATTTTTGATATATTTGGGGTGTTGTATATTTTGAGTCAAGTTTCTCATACCAATGTCATTTTATTTTGAAATTTTTAACATCAAGAGAAATTTACAAAATATTTGAGTTGTATATTTGTAGTTAAGTTCCTATATCATTGTCATTGTACAATGCAATTCATAATGCTAGTAAAAATTTATGAAATATTTGGAGTGCTATATATTTGGAGTCTAGTTTTATCATACCACTTTCATTACACGATACAATTCACAACATTGGAAACCTTTAGAAATATTTGGGGTCATATATTTTGAGTCAAGTTTCTCATACCAATGTCATTGCATGGCATAATTCACAATACTAGGATTTTTAATTCAAATATTTGAATTTTTGCTTGTTTTCAGTAATATTTCCTATACCAATGTCATTATTTAGTGTAATTTTCAATAATTAGAAATTTTATTAAATATTTGTGGTGATGGATATTTTTTAATTAGGTTTCCCATACTAATGTCATTACCTAATGCAATTCACAACACTAGGAAAAATTTCAAAAATATTTTAGGTGTTACATATTTTAAGTTAATTTTCTCATAATAATGTCATTACATGGTGTAATTAGCAACATTATTACAAATTTCAAAAATATTTTTGGAATTGCATATTTTTAGTCAATTTTACCACACCAATGTATTTTTCCAGTATAATTACAAAAAATGGAACAAAATTGGAAAATATTTGCTGTGTTGCATATTTTTTATCGATATTCCCATACCAATGTTGTTACATTATGTAATTTTCAACACTGGCAATTTTTTTTGAAATATTTGGGTTATTAATATTTTGAGTCAATTTTTCCATACTAATGTTATTATACTACACTATTTACAACGCTAGGAAAAATTCCAAGAATATTGTTGGTGTTAAAGATTTTGTGTTAGATTTCCCATATCAGTGTTATTTAATAACCTAATTCAAAACACTAGGATAAAGTTCATAAATATTTAGGGCATCACATATTTTGAATTAATTTTTTTGTACCAATGTCATTATGCATTGTAATTCACAACATTGGTATGATATTTGAAATATTTTAGATGTTAGACATTTTAAGTAGGCTCCCCTGGCAATGTTATTATGTAGTGCAATTCACAACATTAAGAAAAAATTCATAAATATTTGGTGTGTTACATATTTTCATAATTCACAACATTTTGACAAATTTAAATAAAATTATGATGTTGCATATTTTTAACAAGTCCTCCATACCAATATCATTGAATTAAGTAATTCACAACATTGGAACAAATTTCCTAAATATTTTGTGCATTGCATATTTTTTGTCAGGATTCCCCTATGAATGTCATTGTGAAGTGAAATTCACAATCCTAGGAAAACTTTTAGAAATATTTAGGGTGTTACAAATTTTAAATCATGTTTTTCATAAAAATGTCATTACATGACATATTTTAAAAAACTCAAATAATTTTGGGAAACATTTTGGGTGTTTCATATTTTGATTCGGGATTCTAGTACCAATGTCATATGAAACACTATGACATTTTTTGGAAATATTTGGGGTGTTGCATATTTTGAGTTAGGTTTCCCATACCAATTCCATTTCTTGATGAAATATATAACATGGGGAAAATTTTCAAAAATATTTAAGGTGTTACATATTTTGAGTCAGGTTTCCCATACCAGTGTCTTATGTGGCATGATTCTCAACATTGGGACAAATTTTAGAAATATTTTTTGTGTTACATATTTTGAGTTATATTTTCAATAACAATGTTAGTGCACCTATAATTCATAACACTAGGACAAATTTTATAATAATTTTGGTTGTTAGATATTTTCATTTAGGTTTACCATACTAATATATTTGTGCAATGTAAATCATAACACCAGGAAAATTTTACAAAATATTTTGGGTGTTGCATATTTTGAGTTAGGTTTCCCATAATAATGTCTTAGTATGATACAATTCCTAATACCAAGACATATTTTTTAAATATTTTAGGTATTGAACACATTGAGTTAGTTTTCTTTTACCAATGCCATTGCGCATAATAATTATCATAATTATTTTTGTGATTATATTTTGAGTCATATTTCATATACTAATGTAATTTCATGGAATAATTTAATACACTAAGAAACAAATTGAAAACATATGGGGAGTTGCAAATTTGAGTCAAGTTTCTCGTAACAATGTCATTTCCTAATCCAATATATAGCATAGGGAAAAATATTTAAAATATTTTATGTGTTTCATATTTTGAGTCAAGTTTCCCATACCAATTTAATTACATAATGAAATTAGTGACACTAAGAAAAATTTGTAAAATATTTCGTGTATTGTATATTTTGAGTCAAGTTTCATTTACCAATGTCATTGCATGGAGTATTTCACAACATAGGAAAAAATGTAAAAAAATATTTGGGTTATTAAATATTTATAGTTAGGTTTCCCATAACAATGTAATTACATAGATTAATTTTTAATGATTAGAAAAAATCTAAAAATATTTGGAGTGTTGCATATTTTGAATCATGTTTCCCATACCAATGTTGTTGGATGACATAATTCAGAGCATTTTGATAAATTTCATAAATATTTTAATCATTACATATTTTGATTTAGGATTCTCATACCAATGTTTTTGAATGTCATAATTTACAACATTGGGACAAATTATAGAAATATTTTGGTTGTTTCTTATTTTGAATCAAGTTTCCCATACCAATATTTTTGCATAAAGTAATTCACAACATTGAGACAAATTACAATAATATTTTTGGTTTTGCATATTTTTAGTTTATTTTCCCTTACCAATTTCATTATTTAGTGTAATTCACAACACTAGAAATAAATTCATAATTATTTAGGGTGTTGCATATTTTGAGTCAGGTTTCTTATACCAATGTCACTGCACAACAAAATGTGTAACACTAAAAAAAATTTCAAAAGTATTTGTGTTGTCTCACATTTTTAGTTATGTTTCCCATACCAATGTCATTTAATGGTGTGATTCACAACATTCAGACAAATTTTGAATATATTTTAGGTGTTACAGATTTTGAGTCATATTTAATGTACGAATGTCATTACACAACACAATTTTTAACATTAGGATATTTTTTAAATTTTTTTTGGATGTTTCATATTTTGAGTTAGGGTTCCCATACCAATTTCATTATTTGAAAAAAATCACAAAATTGGTAAAAATTTCAAAATTATTTGGGTTGTTTCATATTTTGAGTTGAGTTTCCCATACTAATGTTATTACATGATGTAATTCACAATAACAAGAAAATTTATAGAAATATTTTAGTTATCACATATTTAAATCAATTTTAAAATACCAATATAGTTACATGATGCAATATGAAACACTAAGAAAATTTTATAATAATATATGGGGTGTTGTATATTTTGAGTCAAGTTTCTTGTACCAATACCATTTTACAGTGTAATTCACAACATTGGACAGCACAATTCATAACACTAGGACATTTTATTGAATTATTTTGTATGTTGCATATTTTGAGTTAGCTTTCCTACACTAATTTCATTTCATGACAAAATTCATAGCAATGGGACAAATTTCAAAAATATTTGGGTGCTTTCATATTGAGTTGAGTTTCCCATACCAATGTCCTTACATGATATAATTTTCAACACTGAGACATATTTTATAAATATTTCCATTCTCGCATATTTTGAATTAGTTTTACCATACTAATATCAATACATGATGTAATATGTAACACTGGTAAAATTTGTAAAATATTTTGGGTGTTGTATATTTTGATTTAAGTTACTCATATTAATGTCATTATGTGGTAAAATTCACAACATTGGGATAAATATTGTATATATTAGGGGTGTTTCATATTTTGAGTTAGCTTTTCCATAATAATTTTGTTATGTGCCACAATTCAAAATACTAGGATTGTTTTCCTTAAATATTTGGCTTATTGCTTTCTTTGAGTCAAGTTTCCCATACCAATGCTATTACACAAAATAGTTTACAAAACCAACAATTTTTTTAAAAATATATGAGGCATTGTATATTTTGAATTTGGTTTATTATACTAATGCCATTTTTACTTGGAAAAAAAATCATAAATATTTTGCATGTTGCATATTTTGACTTGGGTTTACCATACTAATGTCCTTATATAATCCAATTAGCCACATTTAGATAAATATATAAAATATTTGGTGTGTTGTATATTTTGGGTCGAGTTTCCTATACCAATTTAATTTCAAGATGTAATTTCCATATGAGGAAAAAATTTAAATATATTTGTGTTCTTACATATTATCAATCAAGTTTCTCATACCAATGACATTATGTGGCACACTTCACAACAATGAGATAATTTTACAATATATTTGTGGAATTGCATATTTTTAATCTATTTTACCATACCAATGTCATTTTATGGTACAATTTATAACATTGGGATAAATTTCATGAATATTTTTGGGGTTGCATGTTTTGAGTACATCACTATTTGTAACATTGGATAGGTTTTATAAATATTTGGGACATTTAATAATTTTAATTGAGCTTCACATACCAATATTATTATATGAATAAATTTAAAACACTGGGAAAATTTTTATAAATATTTGGGGTGTTGTATATTTTGCATTGGGTTTCCCTTGTAATCATCATTGTGTAGTCAAATTTAGAACACTAAGATTGTTTTTAGTAATATTTGTGGTGCTATATATTTTGAATTAGGTTTCTCATAATAATGTTTTTGTGAAAAATAATTCATAAAAATAAGACAAATTTAAAAAATATTTGGGTGGTTACATATTTTCAGTCACGATTCCCTTACTAATGTCATTGCATAGTGTAATTCACAACACTAGTATAAATTTCAAAAATATTTATGGTGTTGGATATTTTGAGTGATGATTAATGTACCAATGTAATTACATAGTGAAATTCATAAGACTATGATTTTTAAAAATATCTAGGGTGTTGTATATTTTGAGTTTGATTTATTGTACTAATGCCATTGTGTAGTGCAATTCATAACACTAGGAAAATTTTCAAAAATGTTTGGGTTGTTTCATATTTTGAGATTTTTTATCATACTAATGTAATTACATGACTTAAATAAAAATAGTGAGATAGATTTCATAAATATTTTATGTGTTACATACTTTGAGTTAGGTTTCCAATACCAATGTCACTGCATGGTGTAATTCATAAATCAAAAAGATTTTTTTAAAATTTTGGGGTGTTTCATATTTTAGGTTAGGTTCCTTATAAAAATGTCATTACACATCATAATTCCTAAAAATCAAATAATTTTTTGAAATGTTTGGGGTTTTGAATATTTTGAGTTTTGTTTTTTAAACCAATGTCATTATGTGGTGCAAATTGAAACATTTGGATAAATTATAGATATATTTTGGGTGTTGTATTGTTTGAGTTAGGTTTCCTATACCAATATAATTACATGTAATAATTTTCAACATAGACAAATTTTGGAAAAATTTATGTTGTTTCATATTTTGATTTGGGTTTCCCATTCCAATGTTGTTAGATAGCGTAATTCACAATAGTGGATTTTTTTTCAAAATATTTGAGTTGGATATTTTAAGTTAAGTTTCCCATATTTATATCATTTAAAAACATTATTTGTAACACTAAAAAAATATATAAATATTTGAGGTGTTACATATTTTGGCTTAGGATTTTCATACTAATGCTATTGCACATCATAATTCATAACAAGGGGTAAATTATTTAGAAATATTTTGGTTGCTACATATTTTGAGTTGTGTTGCTTGTAATAATTTCATTATGTGTCATAATCCATGACACTAATACAAATTTCAAAAATATTAAGGTTATTTCATATTGATAATAAAGACGTTGTATTTCATGTACCAATGTCATTATCTAGTGTAATTCATAACTCTGGGTTCCCATATTGATGTCATGTGGCGGTGTGATTCACAACACTAGAAAAAAAATTATTTGAGGTGTTGCATATTTTTAGTCAGGTTTATTATACCAATATCATTATGTAGTAAATTTCCCAACACTTGGACAAATTTAAGAAATATTTTGGTGTTACATACCTTGATTAAATTTTCCATTACTAATGACAATTTGTGGCATGGTTCAAAACATTAGGAAAATAAAAGGAAAAAATTGGGCTATTTCATATTTTGAGTCAGGTTTCTTTTACCATTGTCATTATGTGTTAAAATTCTTAACAATGGGAAATTTTTTAGAAATATTTTGGTTGTTTCATATTTTGAGTTGGGTTTCCCCTACCAATGTCATTATGTGTCACAAAGTTATTGGGAATCATGAAATTTGATTTATCATACCAATGTCATTATCCTGTATAATCCTTAACACTGGGTTACCATAGTAATGTCATGTGGTGGTGTGATTCACAATAATGCAAAAAATTTAAAATTTTTTAGGGTGTTGCATATTTTTAGTCAGGTTTCTTGTACCAATGTCATTATGGAAAAAATTTACAATACTAGGAAAATTTTTAGAAATATTTTGTTGTTACATATCTTTAGTAAGGTTTACTTTACTATAGTCATTGTGCAGTGTGGTTCACAACTTTGGGGAAAAATGGAAATAATTGAATTGTTGCATATTTTGATTTGGGTTTATTGTACCAATGTCATTACATGTTAAAATTATTAATATTGGGAAAGTTTTTATACATATTTATGGTGTTGCATATGTTGAGTCAAGTTTCCCATAATAATGCCATTATGTGTTGTAATTCACAACACTGAGACAACTATCAAAAATATTTGAAGTGTTGCATATTTTGAGTTGGTTTTCTAGTACCAATGTTGTTACACATTAAAATTCATAGCACGTGGAAAAATTTAAGAAATATTTGGATCGATACATATTTTGTGTTTAAATTAGCAACATTACTACAAAATTCAATAATATTGTGCGTGTTGCATATTTTGAGTTGGGTTTCACATCCTAATGTCATCATGTGATGTAATTCATAATACTATGACAAATATCATAAATAATTTGGATATTACATATTTTGGATAGGTTTTCTCATACCAATGTCATTAAATTATGTGGTTCACAACATTGGGATAAATTTTATAAATATTTAGGTTATTACATATTTTTAGTTATGTTTCTCATAACAATGTATTGTGAAGTTTAATTAACAACATTATAATATATTTTGTAAATATTTTTTGTGTTGCATATTTTTAGTTGCATTTACCCTAACAATGTCATTAAATGATGTAATTCACAACACTAGGATAAATTTTAGAAATATTTGGGGTGTTGCATATTTTGAGTCAAGTTTCCCACACTAATGTCATTGCATGGTGTAATTTGAAACATTAGTAAAAATTTTATAAATATTTGGGGTGTTGCATATTTAAAGTCAGGTTTATTTTACAAATGTCATTATATGTAATAATTCATAACACTAGGACAAATTTCAGAAATATTTACAGGGTTGTAAATTTTGAGTCAAGTTTCCCATAATAATATTGTTACATGATTAAATTCATAACACTCATATAATTTTATAAAATATTTGGGTTGTTACATATTTTGAGTTGAATTTATGCTACCAATGTCATTGTGTAGTGTAATTCACAACACTAGGAATTTTTTTGAAAATATTTGGGGTGTTGCATATTTTGAGTCAGGTTTCCCATAACATTATCATTAGCAGTGTAATTCAAAAAACTAGGAAAATTTTCAAAAATATTTTGAGTGTTTCATCCTTAAGTCAGGTATCCCATAACAATGTCATTTCATGTCACAATTGGCAAAATTGAGAATTTTTTTTGAAATATTTAGGTTGTGGCATATTTTGAGTCAAGTTTCCCATACTAATGTCAGATTTGGGTTGTTCTATATTTTGAGTCAAATTTCATGTACCAATGTCATTTAATGGTGAAATTCACAAAATTATGACAAATTTTATAAATATTAGGGTTGTTTCATTATTTGAGTTAGGTTTCTCATATCAATTCCATTACAAAATGCAATTTTCTAAATAGGACAAATATTTTAACTATTTGGTGTGTTGCATGTTTTGGGTCTAGTTTCATATACCATTATTATTATTACATGGTGCAATTTGCAACATTGGCACAAATTTAAAAAATATTTTGTATTTTTCTTATTTTGAGTTAGGTTTCTAGTATTAATGTTGTAACTCTAAGATAAATTTAAAAAATATTTAGGGTGTTTCATATTTTGAGTTGGGATTTAAATACCAATATCATTGTGTAAATAAATTCATAAAATTATAAAAATATTTATAAACTTGGGGAGTTGCATATTTTGAGTCATGTTTCCCCCACCATTCATGTTTCACAACACTAGGACAAATTTTATAAATATTTGTGGTATTGAATATTTTGGGTTAGGTTTCCCCTATAAATGTCATTATGTGGTGCAATTGATATAGCTCATTAAAATTTCATAAATATTTGTCATGTTACATTTTTTGAGTAAGGTATCCCATACCAATGTCATTTTACAACACAATTCACAACACTAGGAAAAGTTTTCAAAATATTTGCGATGTTGCATATTTTGATTCTTGTTTTCTATACAAATGTAATTGGATTTTTAAATTTACAAAACTATCACAAATTTTAAAAATATTTTGAGTGTTACATATTTTGAGTCGAGTTTTCGATACCAGTGTTGTTGGATAATGTAATTTTAAACACTAGGACAAATTTTGAAAATGTTTAGGGTGTTGCATATTTTGAGTCAGCTTTCCCATATGAATGTCACCGTGATTCATAATTTACAACTTTGGAAATTAAAAAAAAATTGTCTTGTGGATATTTTTATTTGGTTTTATCACACAAATGTCATTATATGGGGAGATCTATAACACTGGGATAAATTTTAGAAATATTTGGTGTGTTGTATTATTTGTCTTAGGTTTTTTATTCCAATGTTGTTGTATGATGTAATTGTAACATTGTGGAAATTTTAGAAAAAATTTGAGGTATTTTATATTTTAATTCAAGTTTCCCATACAATGTAGTTATGTGACATAATTTAAAATACTAGGATTTTTTTCAAAAATATTTAGGGTCTTGCATATTTTGAGTCTAATTTCCTATTCCATTATCATTACATAATGTAATTTGAAACAATGGAACCAATTTATTATATATTTAGGGTATTGCATATTTTTAGTTAGGTTTATACTATTAATGTCATTACATTGCACAATTTAAACACTAACAAATTTTATAAATATTTTGGGCATTTCATATTTGGATTTGCATATTTTGTACCAATGTGGCTCAATTCATAACACTAGAATAAATGTTTTTAGGTTGTTGTATATTTTGAATCAGGCTTCCCATTCAAATTTCATTACATGCTAAAATCCATAAAATTAGGTTAAATTTAAGAAATATTTAATTTTTTGCATATTTTGAGTCAAGTTTCCCCTACCAATGTCATTACGTAGCACAATTTAAAACACTTAAACAAATATATTAAATATTTGGGGTGTTACATATTTGGAGTTAGGTTTCCCATTCTAATGTTATGTGGATCAATTCACCACACTAATACAAATTTTTGAAATATTTGGGCTATCTCATATTTTCAATCACCTTTCCCATAACATTATCATTACATGTCATCATTTACAACACTAGGACAATTTTAGATAATATTTGGGTTGTTAGATATTTTATATTGGGCTTCATGTACCATAATCATTATGTGAAGTGATTCAAGCCATTGGAAAAAATTTCATAAATATTTGGGATATTGTATATTTTGAGTTAGGTTTCCCCTATCAATGTCGTTATGCAACATGATTCACAACACTAGTATTCATTTCATTAATAATATATTTATTAGATAAATTAAGTGAAGTTTCATATACTATTATCAATGAATAGTGTAATTTCAAAATATATTAGGTGATGCATATTTTGAGTTGGGTTTGCAGTACCAATGTCATTGCATGACATCAAAAAAATGGGATTTTTTTTGAAATATTTGGAGAGTTGAATATTTTGAGTTAGGTTTCCATTACCAATGTTATTCCATATAATATTTATCAAAATTAGGATAAATTTTAAAACTTTTATGTGTTGCATATTTAAATTCAAGTTTCTTATACCAATGTCATTACCTGATGTAATTAAAAACACCGAGACAAATCTCAAAATAATTTGGTGTTACATATTTTTATTTAGGATTCCAATATAATTTCATTTCATGGTATAATTTGAAACATAATACAAATTTTATAAAAATTTTGGGTGTTTCATATTTTGAGTCAGGATTCCCATACCAATGCCATTGCATAGTGCAATTTGAAGCATTCAGAAAAAATTTAGAGATATTTAGGTTGTGACATATTTTAAATAAATTTTCTTGTACAAATGTTATGAAATTTAATTAATAACACTATAAAAATTTATCAAAATATTTTTGGTGTTTCATATGTTGTGTTTGATTTCTTGTGCCAATTTCATTATACGACACAATTCACAAAACTAGGAAAAAAATTTGAAATATTTGGAAGTTTACGTATTTTGAATTAGGTTTCCCTTACCAATGTTAATCCCTAGAGTAATTAGCAATATTGGGACAATTTTTTTTTATAAATGTGTTGCATATTTTGAGTCATACTCAATATAATTAACAATGCTAAGACAAATTTTAAAAAATAGATGTTACATATTTTGATTTATGTTTATCATACCAATTTTATTTTATGGTGGAATTAATAACACTAAGACAAATCATAGAAATATTTTTGGTGCTACATATTTCAAGTCAAGTTTCCCATACCAATGTCATTACACAATGTAGTTCGTACCAATGCGACATATTTTAAATGTATTTGATTTGTTAGATATTTGTTTTGGGTTTACCATACCAATTTTACTATGAAATTTAGTTTGTAACACAAGAATAAAATTTAAAATATTTTGGGTATTTCATATTTTGCATTCAGTTTATCATATCAATTTCATTATGTAGCATAATTCGAAACACTTGGACATATTTCCAAAATATTAGGGGTGATGCATATTTGAGTGGGGTTTCTCGCGCTAATGTCATTGCATGGAAAAATTCACAACATTAAGATTTTTTTTTAAATATTAAGTTTGTTGAATATTTTGAGTTGGATTGCCTATACTAGTGTTATTATCTACCACAATTCATAACATTGGAATAAATTTATAAAATATTTGGGGTGTTGTATATTTTGAGTCATTTTTCCCATACCAATTTCATTACTTAGTGTAATTCACAATAGTAGGACAAATTTTGAAAATGTTTTGGGTGTTGTATATTTTGAGTCAGGTTTCTCATACCAATGTGGTTCTATGATGTAATTAGATACAATGGAATATATTTCATAAATATATAGGGTATTGCATATTATTATTAGGTATTCTTATATAAATTTCATTATGTTGTGAAATTTGTAACATGAACAAATTTTTAAAATATCTAGGGTGTTTCATATTTTGTGTCATATTTCTCATACTAATGTTGTTACATATCAAAATTCACAACATGAGGATAAATTTTTTAAATATTTTGGTTGTTGCATATTTTAGTTAGGTTTCCTATACCAAAGTCATTATATGGAAAAAATTTCAACACTGGGAAAATTTTCAAAATATTTTGGGTGTTGTGTATTTTGAGTCAAGTTTCCATACCAATTTTGTGTAGCATAATTCAAAACACTTAGATATATTTAATAAATAGTTGGTATTTAAATATTTTGAGTGGAGTTTCCTGTAAAATGTTGTGTGGTTTAATTCACAACACTAGTAAATATTTAGAAAATGTTTTAGGTGTTAAATGTTTGGGATGTAAGTATTTTGAGTATATATTCCTGTATAATGTTGTTGTGTGGTGTAATTTATAACACTATTACAAATTTAGAGTATATTTTAGGTGTTGCATATTTTTATTAATGTTTCACATACCAATTTCACTACATGGCACAATTTGTAACACTGGGACAAATTTTTGAAATATTTGGAGTGGTAAATATTTTGAGTTAAGTTTTCCATACCAATGTCACAATTTCCAATACTAGGATATATTCTAGAAATATTTTTCGTATTAGATATTTTGAGTTAGGTTTTCCCTACCAATGTTTTTTCATGGTGTAATTCACAACACTAGGATAAATTTTATAAATAATTGTGGTGTTGTATATTTTGAGTCAACTTTTTCATATCGATGTCATCACATGGCATAATTCACAACACATGGAAAATTTTCAACAATATTTGGGCATTGAATATTTTGAGTTAGGTTTCCCTTACCAATGTCATTGCATGACATAACTTTTAAAAATGGGGCAAATTTCATAAATATTTGGCATGTTTCATATTCTGATTTAGGTTTATCATACCAATGCTGTTGAATGGCACAAATCACACATTAGAACACATTTTGTAAAAATTTTAGGTGTTGCATATTTGAGTTACATTTCCCATACCAATGTGGGACAATTCACAACACTAGGACATAATTAGAAAATGTTTAGGATGTTGCACATTTTGAGTCAGGTTTTCCTCACCATTATCATTGCATGTTGAAATTCATAACACTATGGTAAATTTTATAACTTTTTTGGTTGTTACTTATTTAAGTTAGGTTTCCAATATCAATGTTATTACCTATCATAATTCACAACACTGGGACAAATTTTAGAAATTTTAGGGGTATTAAATATTTTAAGTTATGTTTCCTGTACCAATGTTCTTATGTGGCACCATTTGAAAGACTAAGATGAAAGATATCAATATTCAGGGTGTTACATATTTTGAATTATGTTTCCCATAAAAAATGACATTGCATGTCACAATTTGTAACACTAAGACAAATTTAAAAAATATTTGGTGTGTTGAATATTTTTAATTAAACTTCGTATACCAATATTATTGTGTGAAGTAATTCACAACACTATTAAAAATTTCCTAAATATTTGGGTGTTGCATATTTTGAGTTAGGTCTCCTCTATAAATGTCATTACATAACATGATTCATAACATTAAGACAAATTTGATTAATATTTGAATTATTGTATATTTTGAGTTAAATTTCCCATACTAATGCCATTGTAGAGTGTAATTTACAATAATTATACAAATTTTGGATATATTTTGGGTGTTTCATATTTTGAGTTATGTTTTAGATAGAAATGTCATTTCATGACACAATTCACAAAATATGGACACATTTTTGAAATATTTGTAGTTTCGTATATTTTGAGTTCTATTTCCCTTACCAATCTTATTCCCTCAAGTAAATAGAAACATCAAGACAAATTTAAAATTTTTTAGGTGTTGTATATTTTGATTTTAGTTTCCCATATCAATTTTGATACCCAATAAATTTATAAATACTAGGAAAAATATAAAAAAGTAGATGTTATATATTTTAAGTTAGATTTCCCACACTAATGTCATTATATGGTGGATTTTGAAACACAAATAAATCTTAGAGTTATTTGGGGTGTTGCATAATTTGAGTCAGGTTTCCCATACCAATGTTATTACATAGTTTGGTCACAACATTTATAAAAATTTAAGAAATATTTGGGTTGTTTCATATTTTTAGTTAGTTTTCTTGTACCAATGTTGTTGTGTAATGTAATTACTAGAATAAATTGTGTTTGGTTTCCCATACCAATTTTTTTGTGTGATACAATTCATAAAATTGGTAAAAAATTTAGAAATATTTGGGGTATTTAATACTTTGTTTCAAGTTTCCCATATCAATGTAGATACATGGCATAGTTCATAACACTAGCATAAATTTTACAAATATTAAGGATGTTCAATTTTTTGAGTTAGATTTCCCATAGAAATGTAATTTTCCAATGCAATTCATAACCTTAGGATAATTTTCTTGAACATTTTAGGTGTTTCATAGTTTTAATAAGTTTTCCTATACCAATTCATTGCTTGGTACAATTCACAACAATAGGATAAATTTTGAAAATATTTTAGGTATCGCATTTTTTGAGTTTAGTTTCCTATACAAATGTCATTATGAATCATATTTATCTATGATGAAATAAATTTAATTAATATATGTTACATATTTTTAGTCAAGTTTATTATATAAATGTCATTGTGTGATGCAATTTGTAACACTAGGATAAATTTTGAAAGTATTAAGGGTGTTTTATATTTTTTGTCAGGTTTCTTGTATCAGTGCCATTATGCATCTCAATTCACAACATTGGGACAAAATTCATAAATATTTGGGTTGTTACATATTATAATCTAGGTTTATGATGCCAATGTCATTGTGTGGAATAGTGTTTATCACTAGGAAAAATTTACAAAAATATTTTGGGTGTGGTATATTTTGGGTCGACTATCCCATAATATTGTAATTTTTTACCATAATTAATAACATTGGGATAGATTTCATAAATGTTTGGGTTGTTGCATATTCCAAGTCATATTTCTTGAAAAATGTTGTTACATGGTAGAATTTATAACACTAGTAAAAATTTAATAAAATATTTTTGGTGTTTCATATTATTATTCATGTTTCACATACCAATGTTATTACATAGTGTAGTTCACAACAATAAGACACATTTTTTTAAATATTTAGGGTGTTAGATATTTTTAGTCAAATTTTCCATACCAAGGTCACTATGTGGAAAAATTCACAACACTAAAACAAATTTCAAAAATACTTGGGTTGCATATTTTGAATCGACTTTCCTATATCAATGTCATTATGTGACATAGTTTGCAAAACTAGGTTAAATTTTATAAATTTACGAGTAAGGTTTTCCCTACCAATGTTTCTACATGACACAATTCACACTGGGACAATTTTTATAAATATTTGTGGTG
Source organism: Torreya grandis (assembly GCA_037957365.1). Taxonomy (NCBI): domain Eukaryota; kingdom Viridiplantae; phylum Streptophyta; class Pinopsida; order Cupressales; family Taxaceae; genus Torreya; species Torreya grandis. The sequence goes on from JARHVA010002118.1 coordinate 2,432,016, forward strand.
TTATATAGTTTGAGTCAAGTTTCTCATACCAGTGTCATTACATTGTGTAATTTTTAACATAGACAAATTTCAACAATATTTGGGTGTTTCATATTTTGAGTCAAGGTTCCCATACCAATGTTTTAGATTAAGGTAAAAAAAGGTTTTGAAGGGACCTCAAAACCCTTTAGCAAAGATAGAAAGATGATACGATGATGCCCAACAGGAATAACAATCCTGAAACAAACTGTAAAACAATATCAAAATCAGGTTTTATAGGGGCCTGAAACCATAGCCTAGAACCTTAAGAAAGATCACAGGTTTAACAAAGACCTAGAAACTCAAAAAGAATTTATAAAACAAAGAACCAACTTTTAGAACTAGTTAAAACATCCAGTAGATAGAACCAAAAAAAAATAAAAACAACAAAGAGGAACTTAGTCTTCTAGTTCCAAGATCATCTTCACAGTCTCATTTCCAACCATTGCTGTATCCTGTGTGGATATTGCAGCTGAAGTAGCAGCTTCTTGCTATGCTTTCTTTCTTGAGCTCTACCTGGTCCTCTTACTAGGCCCCTCTAGAGATTTTATTTCCTCATTAGCTCATTTTCCAAGGTTAGTTGCTGCCGCACATATGCTAGAAGTAACCTCCTCCATTTTCATTCTACTTTCCTTAATGAGCCTTCTCAGATTATTCTCATATTCCTTAAGCTTAATATGAATATCACTCATTTGCTTCTCCAAATTATTGATTTTAATCCTATCAGCTTCTTGGTTATGTTGCATTATTATAACTTTCTTTTTCAACTTTATCATTGCCTTATGCATCCACAAATCAACTTGGAAAATTGCATCCGCTTTGAATTTGACTGAATTCATGAAGGATATCTTATTATCCCTCTAGTGAGCTTCACACCTATCATCTACATTCTCCTGTGGAAAGGACTCATGCTTTTCAATTTGATTCTCCCTTTCCATCATTTTCTCCTCTTTTGTCTCTGTAGGGTCTTTATGCTGGTCATGATCATCCATTTCTTTTCCTCCAATCTCCATGGCAAGATTGGAAAGTAGAACCAAATGTTCCTTTTATCTTATCAAAGCTAAATCATCAAGTAAATTATTATTTTCTTTAACACTTCCCCCCACCACATTCTGTTCCCATACCAATGTTATTACATGGAATAATTTGTAATAATAGGACTAATTCTAAAAATATTTGTGTTCTTGAATATTTTGAGTTAGGTTTCACATACTAATTTCATTACATTGTCAAATTCACAACACTAGTATAAACTTCAAAAATATTTTTGGTGTTGCATATTTATAGTAAGGTTTCCAGTATAAATGTCATTGTGTGGCATCATTTGTAACACTAGGACAAGTTTTAGAAATATGTGAAGTGTTTCATATTTTGAGTTGAGTTTCTCATAAAAATGTTTTTACATAATGTAATGCATATCATTGGTATAAATTTTTGAAACATTTGTGTCGTTTCATATTTTAAGTTGATTTTATACTACCAATGTCATTGTGTATTGTAATTCACAACACTAAGAGAAATTTAAAATATATATGGGTTGTTACATATTTTGAGTCAATATTCATGTACCATTATTTTATTGTGGTAAAATTCATAACACTAAGAAAAATATAAAAAATATCTAGAATGTTACATATTTTAATTTAGGTATCCCAAGCTAATGTCATTGCATGACATATTTGCAAAATTAGGACAAATTTCTAAAATATTTGGTTTGTGGCAAATTTTGGTTTTGGTTTCCCATATCAATATTACTACATGACATGGTTGACAACAATGGGACAATTTAAATAAATATTTGGGTTATTGTATTTTTTGAGTTAGCTTCCTCATACCAATGTTGTTTATGGTGCAATTGGTAACAATAGGACAAATTTTCAAAATATTTTGTATGTTACATATTTGAAGTCAAGTTTCTTATACCAATTACATTACTTAGTGAAATTTAAAAATATTGGATAAATTTTTGAAATATTTGTGGTGTTACATATTTTGAGTCATGCTTATCGTACCAATGTTGTCTCATATAATAATTCACAACATTGTGACAAATTTTGGAAGTATTTGGTTTTTTCCATATTTTGTGTCATATTTCACATACCAATGTAATTGCATGATAAAATTCATAAAATTGGGATTTTTTTAAAAAATATTTTTGGTGTTGCATATTTTGAGTTGGGTTTCCTATACTAATGTCATTGTATGATGTGGTTTGTTAAGACTAAGACAAATTTTAGAGATATTTGGGATATTACATATTTTGGAATAGGTTTCTTATATCATTATTATTGTATGTCATAATTCACAACACTAGGAAAATTTTTATAAATATTTTGGTTTTTACATATTTTGAGTTGGGTTTCCCATAAAAATGTCATTATGTGGGAAAATTCAGAATATTAGAACAAAATTTATAAATATTTGGGCTGTTGCATATTTTGAGTTAGGTTTTCCATACCAATGTAGTTACATGACATAATTTATAACATAGACAAATTTCATGTTTTTTTGGGGTTTTCCATATTTTGATTTAGGTTTCATATAACAATGTTGTCACATGGTTTAAATCACAATATGGAAAAACTTCATAAATATTTGAGGTGTTACATATTTTCAATCAAGAACCCATACCAATATTGTTATGTGGTGTAATTCACAAGACTAGGAAAAATTTCAGAAATATTTGGGGTGTTGCATAGTTTTAATTAGATTTACCCTACCAATGTCTTTACATGGAACAATTTTCAACACTCAAAAGATTTCAAAAATATTTGGGGTGTTGTGTATTTTTCTTTGAGTTTCCCATACTAATGTGGCATAATTCACAACACTAGGAACAATTTCAAATATATTTAGGGTGTTGATATATTTAATCAAGTTTCATTACAAATATCTTTGCATTAAAAAAATCATAACACTAATTGATATATTTAATTACGATTTCATTACCAATATATTTGCATGACAAAATTCATAAAACTGGGAAAAATTTGATAAATATTTAGTGTGTTGCATATTTTGAGTTGAGTTTCCCCTACCAATGTCTTTGCATGACATAATTCATAACACTAGGACAAATTTTGGAAATATATGAGGTGTTTCATATTTTAGGTTAGGTCTTCTATACCATTATTGTTATGTGGCATAATTCATAATTTTGGGATAAATTTTAGAAATATTTGATGTGTTGCATGTTGTGAGTTAGGTATCCCATACTAATGTTGTTGTGTGAGATAATTCACAACATGGAATGCTTCTTCAAATATTTAGGGGTTTGCATATTTAGAGTCTAGCTTCCTATACCAATGACATTTTTTTATGATATTTATAAGACTATGAAAAATTTATAAAATATTTGAGTGTTTCATATTTTGAGTCATGTTTCCCATACCAATGTCCTTAGACAACATAATTTTAGAAACTATGAAAAATTTAAAAAATATTTGGGATGTTAAATGTTTTTGAATTGCATTTCCCATACCAATGTCTTTGTGCTTAAAATTTTAGAACTCAATGAATAATTTTAAAAAAAATGGGTGTTGCATATTTTTAGTGGTATTTCTCCTACTAAAGTCATTGCATATGGAAATTCATAACATTGGGACCAATTTTGCAAACATTTGGGGTGTTGTATAGTTTACAAGAAGTTTCCTATATCAATGCCATTGTATGACATAACTATAACATTGGGAAATTTTTCATAAATATTTGAGGTGTTGAATATTTTGAGTTAGTTTTCTTGTACCAATGTCATTACATGTACAATTCATAACACTAGGGAAAATTTAAAAAATATTTGTGGTGTTGCATATTTTGAGTCAATTTTTCCATAAAAATGTTGTTTCATGATTCCATTCATAATGCTAGGACTAATTTAAAAAATATTTGGGTTGTTGCATATTTTGAGTGAGAAACCTCCTACCAATGTCATTATCTGGCATAATTTGAAACACTGACACAACTTTCATAAATATTTTGGGTGTTACATGTTTTGAGTTGGATTTCCCATACTAATGTGACACAATTTATAATATTAGGAAAAATATAGAAAATATTTTGGGTGTTTCATATTTTGAGTCAAGCTTCCTAACCAATATCATTGCATGTTGAAATTCATAAAGATGGGGTGAATTCTATAAATGTTTAGGCCATTATATATTTTGAGTTAGGCTTCGCATACCAATGTTTTTATGTGGGGTAATTAATAACATTGGGACAAATTTTAAAAATATTTGGGGTCTTACATATTTTGAGTTGGCTTGCCCATACGAATTTGCAATACTATGATAACTTTTAGAAATATTTGAGGTGTTACATATTTTAAATGGGGTTTCTTATAAAATGTCATTAAACATCACAATTCATAACACTGGTATAGATTTCATAAATATTTAAGGTGTTGCATATATTTTAAATAGGTCTTCACATTTGAATACTAATGTGTGAATAAATTAGAAACACTGAGAAAGAATTAAAAATATTTGTGGTGTTTCATATTTTGAGTTGGGTTTCCCCTACCAATGTCATTACATAGCATGACTCACAACATTACGATAAATTTCATTAATATTTGAGTTGTTGCATATTTGAGTCAATTTTATGATACTAATATCATTATGTAATGCATTTTACAATACTAAGACAAATATTTTGTGTGTTGAATATATTGAGTCAAGTTTTCAGTACCAATGTCATTACACAACACAATTCATAAAAATGGGATTTTTTTGAAGTAGTAGGAGTGTTTCATATTTTTATTTGTTTTCCCTTACCTATGATATTCCCTAGAATAATTAGTAACACTAGGATAAATATTAACAACTTTAAATGTTACATATTTTGAGTTAAGATTCCTTTATTAATGTTGTTGCCTGATGCAATTAGTAATAATGGGACGAATTTCAAAAGGCTTACATGTTACACTTTTTAGTTAGCTTTACCATACTAATTTCATTTCATGGTGGAATTTGCAACACTAGAAAAAATCTCATAAATATTTTTGGGTACTACATATTTTAAGTTAGGATTTTGCAACCAATGTCATTATATAGTGCAATTCACAACACTAGGAAAATTTTCAAAAATATTTGTGTTGTTACATATTTTGAGTTTAGTTTCCCATACCAATGTTTTAATCCAAAAAAATTCACAAAACTAGAAAAAATTCCAAATTTGTTTTATATTTCATATTTTGTGTTCGGTTTATCATACCAATTTTATCATGTGATGTAATTCACAACATTGGGACAAATTTTATAAATATTTGAGGTGTTACATTTTTTAGTCAAGTTTCTTGTACCATGTCATTAATGGCACGATTCACAACACTAGGAAAATTTTCAAAAATATTAATCTTTTTACATATTTTGAGTTGGATTTCCCATACTAATGTCATTGTCCAACATAATTCATAAAACTAGGATAAAAATATAAAATATTTGGGGTTTTTCATGTTTTGATTTCATTTTAATGTACCATTGTCATTACTTAGTGAAATTCACAACATTGGGAATATTTTTGAAAATATTTGTGGTGTTTTATTTTTAGTTTTATGTTTCCCATACCAATTTCATTGTTTAATGCAATTATTTACAATTGAATACATTTCATAAATATTTGTAGTGTTTCATATTTTTATTCAGTATTCTTATAACAATGTCATTGGTGGGGCAATTCATAACACTAGGAAAAATTTAGAAAATATTTAGGGTATCTCATATTTTATGTTGCATTTCTTGTACCAATGTTATGCATCAAAATTCAAAATGCTACAAAAACTTTTAGAAATATTTGGATTGTTTCATATTTTCAATCAAGTTTCCTATACCAATGTCATTATGTGTCTTAATTTTCACCACACAGAAAATTTTCAAAAATACTTCAAGTGTTGTAAATTTTTAATCAAATTTCCATTATGAATGTCATTACATAATACTATTTATAACATGGGGATAAATTTCAATAATATTTTGGATGTTGCATATTTTGAGTCTAGTTTCCTATACTGATGTTTTTACATGATGTAATTCACAACATTGGTATAAATTTAGAAAAAAATTAGGTGTTTTATATTTTGAGTTTTGTTTCACATACCAATGTTATTGTATGGCATAATTAATAACACCTAGACAATTTTTTGAAATATTTGGGGTGTTACATATTTTGAGTCAAGTTTTTTATACTAATGTTGCTACATGGTATAGTTCACAACAAAGGGAAAAATGTAACAAGTATTTGGGTTGTATACTTTGAGCCAGGATTCTCATACCAATGTCATTGCAAGACATAATTTGAAATATTAGGACATATTTTAGAAAGATTTTGGGTGTTACATTTTTCTATTAGGTTTTCCCTACAAATGTTTTTATATGATTAAATTAACAATATTGGGACAAATATCCTAGGAAATTCTGATGGCACCTACTCCTGTGCACGCGTGCACACTTCCAAAAAATTTGAAATCGCCTGCTGGGATTCAGGCGGCCATTGTGGTTGGGGTTACTGTTACAGATGGGGATTTATTTGTAGGTAAGGGAAGGGATCTGAATGTCCCCAAAGAGATTTTTTCTATGGGGGGAGGAGATACTTCGAACTTGCATTCAGCCTATGCTCCTAGTTCAGGGGACGGACCTAGGGGAAGAACATTTGCGAATGTGGCAACCTTCAAAGTGGATATTCATGATGCTCTGCCTCATGCATCATTTGGGCCAAATCACGTTAAGATTGTAAGTGCTTTAAAACCTTTGAGGCTATCTCTAGAACCTGAACTAGCAGAAAATATCTCCCAATTGAAAGAATAGTTTTCATCATGTGCTGCCATTTCTCATTTCTTTGGTTACTAGCCCTCTTTTGTAGATCTACAAAATTGGATTTCCAAGAACTAGATGCAAATTAAAGATGATAAAATCTTTCCTTGTGCCAGGGGTTTTTTTATAATAGTCTTTCAAAGCCCTGAAGCTAAGAAGTCTATACTATGTCACAATAATTTTTTTTTGCACGGTAGATTTCCTCTTATGGCCAAACCCTAGCATAAGGATTTTAATCCTCTCTCAGAATCCTTTAACAAGCTCCCTATCTGGGTGTGGCTCCCATATCTTTTGATACACCTGTGGCATGATGGGGTTTTTAAAACCATTGGAAATGCTATAGGGGTTTTTTTATATGAAGTAGATAGTACATGTCCTCACCAATTGACGTGTGCATAATTTATGGTAGATCTAGATGTTTCTAAGGGCCTCCCTAAGGTGATTTACATTGAAACCCCAAGGGGTACCTGGACACAAATATTGGATTATGAGGGGATCCCTTTTCAGTGCAGGAAATGTCATCAGATGGGACATATTGCTACTCAGTGTGTTGCTAGGAAATCCTTTCCCAGACATTTACCTTTATGGTGGCCTAAGGTTGCCTCTGAACTTACCAGTGACAAAAAACTTCTGGAAGCAACTTCTGATTTTGAGTCTGAGATTGAGGAAAGTTTGCCATCTGAACTAGAAAGTGAAGAGGAATCTTTGGTGAATCATTCTATTGAAACCCTGGCAGAGGCTGTGGCTAGTGATATAGCTAAGCCTAAGGAGGAGATGGTGGTATCTCCCCTAGATTTGGGGGATAATTCTAAGAGTCAGACTGGCTTTGATTCTCACAAGAATTTTATGCCTGCTGGAATCCAAAGATCATTGTCTTCTGAGGCATGGGTTGGTAAGGTAGCTAAGGTAGAGGAAGGTTGGATAGTAGTAAAGTGAAAGAAGCCTAAGCCTTTGGTCCCTCCTCTAGTTATGAACCTTCGGTCATGCAAAAAAAAAAAAAAAATCTTAACTATCAAGACTCATCTTAAGTACCATTTTGCTGACTGGTTTTTGGGGTAAGTAAACTGGTCGCTTTTCTGGTTTACTGGTTACTAGTCTGGGAGGTTGTGCAGATTGTTGTTCCAGTTGGTTAACTTTAAGATTAGTGTTTTGATAGCTATGTTCACTAGTCATATTTATTGGTAACAGGTCCATGTAAAACCTGGTTTCAATTTTTTTCTGTAATCTGGTTCTTTTGTTAACCTGATTGTGCTTAATGGTTTATCTTTCTCCTTGTTGTAAAGGGTTTTGGGGTCCCTTCAAAACCTATTTTTACCTTAATCTAAAACAATATTGGGACAAATTTTATAAATATTTGTTGTGTTTCATATTTTGAGTTAGATTTTACATACCAATGCTATTATATGGTACAATTCATAACATAGATAAATTTTAACAATATTAGGTGTTTCATAGTTTGAGTTAGGTTTCCCATACCAATGTCATTGTGTGACATATTTTTTAACATAGAAAATTTTTATAAATATTTGGGGTATTGTATATTTTGAGTCAAGTTTATTTTACTAATGTTTTATCATGAATAAATTAAAAACACTAGTACAAATTTATTAAATATTTGGGGTGTTACATATTTAGAGTCATGTTTTTTATACAAATGTCATTGCGCAATGTAATTTGTAAAATTAGGATAAATTTTAGAAATATTTGGGCTATTGCATATTTTTGGTTGAGTTTTTGTCAAAATTATCCAATAGTTTATCTTCTAGTAGAATAAGCACACAATAATATGTAACAATGACCTTGCTTGTATTTATAAATATGCAAGATGTGTAACAATTCCCTAATATATTAAATTGCTTTGCCAAAAAATATATGTACTATTACAATAGCCTAGTGAACATGAATATATATACAAAGAAAGGGGAGTTAAATTATAGGTTAACTCACTGTAAAACTTAGTGTAACTCACTATGGAACTCATAAAAGAACTCAAAGTGTCACTCAGTTGAACTCTAAGTGTAACTTACCCTCTCACCAACTTAATCTCTTTATTACACCTAAGTAAACTAAATATAAATGTGTAAGTATAATCCATTTAATAAATAAATGTAATAATAAAGATCCTACACTAACACCCCTCTCAAGTAATAGCCTAGGTGGGTGGAAAAAAAACACTTGTACCAACAACAAGGCCTAATGAGGTACCCACATATAATGTAACTCTAAAAAAGTAGAGTAAAAGGAGAAAACATTTTGGTAAAAACCACTCCTCCAAAAGAGAGATAAAGAATAAGTGGAGGCTAAAATACCCCATAGAAGATGATGTTGAACCATTCCATAGTCAAAGTATAGCTTTGAATATGATAAAGGTGGATGATGAGATCCTTTGTAGAAAGACTATAGAAATTCCATCTACATTGAATAATATTTCTTTCCTTTTCTAAAGGAATAACCCAATGTGTGTACTAAAATTTTGCCCATTCCACAATTTAAGATGAAGAAAAAAATGGTACAAAGTTCTCTAAAAGTGGTCCAGATTGGATCTATGGCATATGTTTGGCAAGAACATGAATGAGATTTGAAGTTAATACCATTAAAGTAGAGAAATTAGAATAATTACATGGAATATTTACTAAAAAAATGACCATGTGAAGTGTGGGGCATGGCTCACTAACTGAAGAATGAAAATACATAGGAAGATATGAGTCGTCAATGCCCTCAATATGTGTACTCACAATATAGATAGTATAGTCCTTCAAAGCACAAAGATATTATAACTATAAAAGAGTAATCCACTATATAGGAATGAATGTAGACTATAAAATAAGATAATCGAGGTCTGGTAGAATCTCATACCATAGTGGTGGATTGACATAAAGACGATCACTATCAACCTAAAATGTGTCATCATAGGGAATAAAAGGAGGAGAGAGTAAAATAGTATATAAAGAGATAAGAGGATGATGAGTGATAAAAAACTCAGTAAGACTTTGAAAATACTATAAAGAGTGATCTAAAATATGGAGGGGTATTTTTTGTGCTCCACATGGTGGTGTACATCCCATGTAATGTGGATAAATAAGTGATCATAGACAAAGTCACATGAGTTAGCCTAGTCATCATATTGATATGGGTCAATATGAATAGGAATATATCCATATAATAATGAAATAGGATTCTAATTTGAGAGTGAACATTCCATGTATACACATAATTAAGCATAATTGGTATTCCCAAGAAGGAACATTGGTGTAGACTCAACCTTACTTATCTAGTGTCTATCGAATGGAGTCATCATAACTAAAAAAAGACACCAAAGAAGTGGAAGGCTACATAATATACTTTGCAATGATTATATAATATTGCATACTCATGAATGGGATGTTGGAAATATATGAGAATACATCCAAGTGAGGAATAAGTTTAAGAATCAACACAAATAGTCCATGCTCAGAATAGGGATTTTAGGCAAAGGTGAGTTTGCATCCACATGTAAATAATTGGTATATGAAGTAAAATGTAGAAAGGATTAGGACCCATATCACATGCAACCACCCTTAAATATGACACACTATAACTTTAGTGTATTTATAATAAAAAATAGGACCAATTGAATGAGAATGAAAAATAAAACACTTTTTCAAAAAATGGCAATCAAATCTAAGTTACTAAGAAAATGTTATAGATAATAATATTTCCCATCATTAATGACCTATTTAATTAAATTGCACTTAAATGTTTATAAAAATTGACCAAATAAGGGGTAAGGTATCATTACATCCACTTGTTGGAATTGAAATTGAACATTAGACCTCCTCAAGTCAACTAATGTCAAAAAATAACCCACGTACTTGTTTTTATGTGCTCTAAAGAAAATGTAATCCAATTAAAATAAAATAACTATTTAAAAATAATAGTTTCAAAAATATCTAATTTTAAGAAGATATTAGGGTTGAAATATGTTTTCATCTTTTTGACTTGGTAAAGAAAAGAGACTAGAGGCACCACCATGTGAGGGAAGAGAGGTAGCATGCATGGAGAAGAAAATTGCCTCCTTTAGAGGAAACTTCAATAGGGTTTGATCAATATAAAATCTCCATTATCCAAGTGTTTTTTCATATATCCACATAAGTCTACAAATAGCTTGATGCCCAAGTTTTTGGTGTATCTCCCCATTTGGATAGTGGGTGAATGTGCTGTGTAGATTTGTGTGTAAAAATTAGACAATAAGTGATATTTTGGTATAATGAGAACACAATAATTATATAATAATCACCGTGCTTGTATTAAAATATATGCATTGAGATGTCTAATAATTCTTTGATATATTAAAATACATTACTTACCAATTATATACACTATTATAATAGCCTAGTGAAGAGGAATATATAGAAGGATAAGAGGGAGTTAACTCAAAAGATAACACATTACGAAACTAAGTGTAACTAATTATGGAACTGATAAGTTAACTCAAAGTGGCATTCAATTAAACTCTAGGTGGAACACCAATTGGAACTTACCCACTCAACCACTTAATAGCTTTTTTATACCTAAGTAAGCCAAAGTTAAATGTGTAGGATAATCCATTCAATAGATAAATAAAATAATAAATATCCTACACCAACACCCCCTTAAGTATATATTAGGTAGGTATAAAATAAAAATTGGGTCTCGACAATAAGCCCTGATGAAGTACCAACATATAATGCATCTCTAAAAAAGTGGAGAAAAAGGATAAATCCCAGTGGCAAAAAACACCCCTATGAAAGAAAGACAAATAAGAAGAGAAAACTAAAACACCCCCTAGAAGATGATATTGAAGTAGTCTACAATCTAAATATATCTTTTAATATGATAAAGGTCATTGACAAGATCCTCCACCTAAATACTATAGAAACTCTATCCACACGGAATAATGTTTCTTTCCTTTTCCAAAAGAATAACCCAATGTGTTTATTGAAATTCTACCCATTCCATAATGGAAGAGGAAAGCAAAAAAAATAAAAACATCTCTAAAAGTGGTTCAAATAAGATTTGATGCATAGGTTTGTTCAGAACATGAAAAAAATATGGATGTAAAAACCTTTAATTAGACTAATTTGAAGAATTAAATGTAGCATTTACTGGAAAAATGCCCATTTGAAGTGTGGAGAATGGATTAATAACTAAAAAATGAAAATCCATAAAAAGAGATGAGTCATCGATGCTCTCAATATGTTTACTCACACTGTAAATAGTAGACTCATCCAAAGTGAAAATTTATTATAATTTTTAAAGAATAACATCCTATATAGGAACAAATATAGACTATGAAATAAGAAAACTATGGTTTTGTAGAATATCATCCCATAGTAGTGGCTTCATAGAAGGAAGAACACTATCCATCTAAAATGTGTCATCACAAGGAATATAATGGGGAGGAGAGAGTATAAAAGTATATGAAGAGACAAGAGGAGGATGAGAATTGATAACTTAGGAGGATATTTGGAAAGACTTTGAAGAGTGATATAAAATATGGAGGGACACTTTTTGTGCATCAGATAGTGGTGTAGATATCATGAAATGTGAATCAATAAGGGACCATAGACATAGTCATGTGAGTTGGCCTAGTCATCATATTAACTTTGGTCAAAGGAATAAGAATATTTCCATATAATAATGGAATAAGTTTCTAATTTGAGAGATAATGTTCTATGTAGACATAGATGAAGCATAATTGGTCTTCCCAAGAATGACCACTAGTGTAGACTCAACCTTTCTCCTCTATAATATCTTAAATAGAGTCATCATGATAGAGAGATGATACCGAGGAAGTGTAAGAATACAAAATATATTATGGAATGATGCTATAATATTAAATGATCATAAATGGGATGATGAACACAACCAAGAATGCATCTAAGTGAACAAGTGTAAGAATTAATACAAATAGTACACACTCAAAATAGGGATGCAAAGCCAAGTATGCATCCACATGTGAGAAATTGTCTATGAAGTAAAATTTTGATAGTATTAGGTCCTATACTGCATGTAACCCCCCTAAATATGTAAATTTTTACGTTTAGTGTTTTTACAATAAAATAGGGCCAATTGAATGAGAATGAAAAATAAAGGACTTTTTCAAAAAGTGGAACTCAAATCTGAGTTACCGAGCAAAATTTATAGATAATAATATATATTATCATTAATGACCTATTTAATGAACTTGAACTTTTAAAAAAAAAAAAATTGACCAAGCAAGGAGTAAGGTATCCTTCTAGCCACTTATGGGAACTAAAAATGAATGCCAAACCTCCTCAAGTCAACCAATGTCAAAAATAACCCCCATAGTTACCCCTATTTGATCTCAACTAAAATTAATCCACTTAAAGAAAAATAGAATAGATATTTAAAATTAATAATTTAAAAAATAGATAGTTTTAAAAAGATTTTAGGGCAAAACTAGGTTTTCATCTTTTTAACATAGAGAAAAAGTGACTAGAGGCATTGCCAATGTAGGAAGAGATGTGGCATGTAAGGAGAAGAAAGGTGTTTCCTTTATAATAAAATCCAATATGTTTTGATCAAAACAAATCTAGAATTATCCAAAATTTGGTTTTTATATCCAAAAAGGTTTGAAAATAGCTCAACGGCTAGGTTTTTGGCATATCTCCCCATTTGAATAGTGGATGGATGGTCAGCACAGGTCTATGTGTAAAAATGGAGAACTAGTTGAGGAATTAATCATATAAGGGCATTATATATGCGTATAATCATTTAATTCATTGTATATACCACTTGATTTAGGCTTGAGTTTATTGTATAGTCCATAGAACTATGTGAAGGCTTGTAGAACCAATCTTGACCCAAATGGTTGATGGTGAGAAAACTTGAAAGTTGGATGGGGATAAACAAGGTTGAGCACATGGGATATGGTTGTGTAACTATATGGAATGGATTTAAAACCCTCATAAACTATATGTAAAATATTGGTGTAAACACAAAAATGACCAGGGGTTGATGTGAGGAAAACAACCTACTAGGGAGTATATAGAAGCCCCAATATCAAGATAGATATTAGTATCTACAAATAGAGGTCATCTTGAGGTTGAGAGTCAAAGAGAAGGCTGAGAGAGGTCATAAAAGGACAAAAATATGGATTTGAATATTCTCTAATCAAGATACCAATACCAACACCAACACCAATAACACCACCAAGTAGGTCATGTATCTTGCAAGCACAAGTGTGACCTTTTGTGTTTACTGAGGGAAAAACCTTTAAAGGAGAGCTTTCCAAACCCATACAAGCTTATTTTTCAAATAGTTATCTTACTTTGTATTATCCTGAGAACACCACCACAAACCTATAAGACAAAGTAATCTTCTAATACAAGGAACATCTCCCATAATGTAGGTTGTAGAAGAGATAAAATAGCTTTTGTGCAAGATAAATAGGTTTAAGATAGTATAATTGTTATAAAAAATGCCACTAAAGCAAATGACTAGGCCTTCCTCTAAACCCATCAACTATATCTATAAAAAAACCATTCAAATAAGCAATTCAAAGGTATACAAATGCCAATATGAATAATATAAAAATTCCTATTAATTAATTCAAAATAATATAAAATAAAAATCAAAGAGACAAATTGATGTTCATTAGCAAAACCTAGAGCTCTAATACCATGTCAGAATTTGACAATAAGTGATTTTTTGTAGAATGAGCACACAAGAATAATGTAACAATGACCTTGCTTGTATTTTTAAATATGCAAGAAAATTTAAAATAATTACCTAATGTGTTAAATTTCATTTCTTTCCAATTGATTGCACTATTATAATAGCCTAGTGAAGAGAAATATATATAAGGATAAGGGGGAGTTAACTCATAGGAAAATTCACCATGGGACTGCATGTAAATCATTGTATAACTCATAGGAGAACTCAAACTAGCACTCAATTGAAGTCTAGGTGGAACTCTAAGTGGAAATTACCTTGTCACCCATTTAATTTCTTTATTATGCCTAAGTAAGATGAATCTAAATGTGTATGGATAGTCCATTTAATTAATAAATGGAGTAATAAATATCCTAAACTAATAGTTTTTCATATCAATATTGTTTCATGCTACAATTCCACTAGTAAAAAATTAGGAAATATTTGGTTTGTTTAATATTTTGAGTTGAGTTTACACTACCAATGCCATTGTATAACATAATTTGTAATTCTAGGAAAAATTTCAAAAATATTTGGGATTTTGCATGTTTTGAGTCAAGTTTCCCATACCATTATTGTTACATTTTGAAATTCATAATAGTAGGAAAATTTTATGAAATATTTGGAGTGTTACATATTTTTAGTTAGGTACCCCATACCAATGTCATTACACAACACAATTCACAAAACTAAGACAAATTTAAAAAATATTTGTGTTGTGGCATATTTTGATTTTGGTTTTCCATAACAATGTCACTATGTGACATGGTTTTAAAGATTAGGATAAATTTTACAAATATTTAGGTTGTTTAATATTTTGAGTTAGGTTTCCAATACCAATGTTATTGTGTATAGATATTTAGGTTATTTAATATTTTGAGTCAGATTTCCCATAACAATGTTGTTGTGTGGCATAATTCATAACATTAGGATAAATTTTGGAATTATTTGGGGTGTTACATATTCACATTCAGGTTTCCTATACCAATCTCATTACATGGTGTAATTCACAACACATACAATTTTTTGAAATATTTTTGGTGTTGCATATTTTGAGTCAAGTTTTTCATACCTATGTTCTATCATGGTTCAATTCATAAAACTAAGAACTTTTTTGTAATTATTCTATTTTTTATGTAATTTTATTCAGATTTCACATATCAATGTCATTTTAGGATGTAATTCAAAAAACTAGGATGAATTTTAGAAATATTGGGGCATTGCGTATTTTCAGTTGGATTTCCCATAATAATGTCATTATATGATTTAATTCACAACACCAAGACAAATGTTGCATATTTTTCATCAACTTTCTTGTACCATTATTATTTCATGGCACAATTTGTAACACTAGAAAAAAATTTAGAAATATTTGGGGTTGTTCATATTTTGAGTTAGGTTTCTTGTCTCAATGTCATTGCATGGTGAAATTCACAATAGTATAAAAAACTTATATATATTTGGGGTGTTTCATATTTTTATTTAGGTTTTTTCTACCAATGTCATTACATGACATAATTTACGACACTAGGATGAATTTTAGATATTTTTGGGTTGTTGCATATTTTGAGTTGGTGTTTACCAAACTGATGTCATTACATGGCATAATTCACAACATTGGGATAAATTTTAGAGATATTTGGGGTGTTGAATATTTTTAGTCAGGAACCCATACTAATGTCATTATGTAATTCAATTGGCAAAATTGTGATGAACATCAAAAATATTTGGGGTGTCACATATTTTTGGTCAGGTTTACACTACCAATGTCATTATAAGGAAACAAATTCAACACATAGATAAATTTTAAAAATATTTAGGATGTCGTATATTTTGAGTCAAGTTTCCCATACCAATGAGGCATAATTCACAACACTAGGACACATTTCAAATATATTTTGGGTGCTACATATTTTGAGTCTCGCTTCTAGTAACAATATCATTATGTTATGTAATTTACAACACAAATATAATTTTGAAAAATATTTGTGGTGTTGCATATTTTGATTTGAGTTTCCCATACTAATGTTAGAGGATGTAATTTTGAAAAATGGGAGAAATTTATAAAATATTTAGTGTGTTTAATATTTTTAGTTGAGTTTCTAATACTAATGTGATTGTGATTCATAATTCACAACTCCAGAAAGAATTTTAAAAATATATTGGGTGTTGCATGTTTGAGTGGGGTTTCTCCTGCTAATGTAATTGCATAGGGAAATTCACAAAAATTAGACAAATTTAAGAATAATTGGGGTTGTATAGTTTGCATCATGTTTTCCATACCAATGTTGTTGTATGTTGTGATTGAAACATTGCTAATTTTTTTGAAAACTTTAAGTTGTTGTATATTTTGATTAAGGTTTCCCATACCAATGTCATTGTGTGGTGCAATTCACAACACTAGGACAAATTTCAAGAATATTTGAGATGTTTCATATTTTGAGTTAATATTTTCATACCAATGTCATTACATGACATAATTCATAAAATTTAGACTAATTTATGA
This sequence comes from Torreya grandis, assembly GCA_037957365.1. NCBI lineage: Eukaryota > Viridiplantae > Streptophyta > Pinopsida > Cupressales > Taxaceae > Torreya > Torreya grandis. The sequence goes on from JARHVA010002118.1 coordinate 2,449,041, forward strand.
AATATTTGGGGTGTTACATATTTTGAGGCAAGTTTATTATACCAATATTATTTCATGGAATAACTCCAAACACTAAGACAATTTTATGAGAGATTTTGGTTGTTTCATATTTTAAGTTGGGTTTCCCATACCAATGTGGAACAATTCAACAATATTGGGGTGTTTCATATTTTGATTTTGGATTCCCATACCAATATCATTGCATGTTAAAATTCATAACACTGGGTTAATTTTTTTAAAATATTTAGTTTTTTTCATGTTTTGATTCAATTTTCACCTACCAATGTTGTTATGTGGTACAACTCACAATATTGGGAAATATTTTTAAAATATTTTGGGTTTTACATATGATGATTTATGTTTCCAATACCAATGTTTTTACAATGCACAATTCATAACAATGAAACCAATTTTATAAATATATGTGGTATTGCATATTTTGGATCAGGTTTCCCATGCCAATGTCATTAAGCATCATAGTTTAAAACACTAGGATAAATTTCAAAAATATTTTAATTTTTGGATAAGTTGAATTGGTATTGATGTAGCAATATAATTATGTGAAGCAATTTAAAACAATAGAAAAAATTCATAAATATTTGGGGTGGTATATATTTTGAGTCATGTTTCTCCTACCAATGTTGTTACATGGCGTGATTCATAACACTAAGACAAATTTCATTAATATTTTATTTGTTTCATATATTTAGTCAAGTTTCTCATACCATTGTGATTATATGGTGATATTTTAAAATATTTATGCTGATGCATATTTTGACTAGACTTTTTAGTACAAATGTGGTTGCATGACACAATTCACAAAAAAGGGACAATTTTTTGAAATATTTTGAGTGTTACATATTTTTAATAGGGTTCACCTTAATATTGTTATTCCATGGAGGAATTAACAACACTAGGAAAAATTTTATAAATTTTGAGTGTTTCATATTTTGAGTTAGGTTTCCTATATCAACAAAATTATCTAATGTAATTAGCAACACTAGGAAAATTTTCAAAAAAAATAGGTGTTACATTTTTTGAGTAAGTTTTCCCTTATAATGCCATTACATAGTCAAATTTTCAACAATTGGAAAAAAATTAGAAACATTTGGAATGATTCATATTTTGAGTAAAGTTTCCCATACTAATTTCATTACATAGTAAAATTGACAACATTGGGACAAATTTAAAAAATATTTGGGTTGTTGTGTATTTTGAGTCAGATTCCCTGCACCAATGTTTTTGTGCAAAGTAAAATTCATAACATTAGAAAAAAAATCCAAAATATTTTGGGTGTATCATATTTTTTGTTTAGTTTCATGTATAAATTTTGTTATGCAATACATTTCACAACATAGATAAATTTTAGAAATATTTTTGGTGTCACATATTTTGAGTCAAGTTTATCATACAATTGTCATTACATGACACAATTCACAACACTAGGACAAATATCACAAATATTCAGGTTGTATATTTTGATTTAGATTTACCCTATCAATGTCATTATCTAAAATAATTCATTACACTAGGATAAATTTCAAAACTATCTAGGGTTTTTGCATTTTTGGAGGTAATTTTACCATATCAATGCCATTGCTTAGTGTAATTCATAACACTAGGACAAATGTTAAAAATATTTTAGGTGATGCATATTTTGAGATAGGTTTCCCATACCAATGTCATTATGTAATGAAATTATGTAAAATGGAATAAATTTTATAAATATTTGCAATGTTGGATATTTTTAGATGGCTTTCTTATAACAATTTTGTTACATGGTAAAATTTCTAACATTTGGAATTCTTTTGAAAATATTTGGGATGTCTCATATTTTCTGTCATGTTTCTCGTGCCAATGCCATTATGTATCAAAATTCACTATCTTATGGAAAATTAATAATTTTTTGTGTTGTTTCATATTTGGAGTCATATTTCCCATACCAATGTCATTATATGGCTACAGTTTCAATACGAGGAAAAATTTCCAAAACATTTAGAGTGTTATATATTTTGATTCTAGTTTCCCACATTGTGTAGTGTAGTTCACAACAATGGGACATATTTCAAAAATATTTGGGATATTTGTTATTTTAATTCAGGTTTCCTGTACCAATGTTGTTATGTGGTACAATTCACAAAATTGTTACAAATTTAGAAAATATTTTAGGTGTTGCATATTTTGACTCATGTTTCACATACCAATATCATTACAGGCACAATTCATAATGGTGGGATTTTTTTTTAAATATTTGGATTTTGCATATTTTGAGTTAGGTTTTCTATACCAATGTTAGTATGTGTCGTAATTCACAACACTATGACAAATTTAAAAATGCTTTGGGTTATTTATTTTGAGTCATTTTTCTCTTACCAATATTGTTACATGACACAGTTTGCAACACTAGGACAAATTTCATAAATATTTTAGGTGTTACATATTTTGAGTCGGGTTTTCCCTTCGAATGTTGTTGCATGACTCAATTCACAACACTAGAACAAATTATGTATAACATTTGTGGGGTTTCATATTTTGAGTCAAGTTTAATGTATTAATATTATTACATGGTATAATTTGAACACATGTAAAAAATTCAACAATATTTAGGTGCTGCATATTTTGAGTCAGGTTTCCCATACCAATGTTATTACATGACATAGTCATAATAATGGGAAATTTTTTATAAATATCTTAAATGTTATATATTTTTATTCTAATTTTCCACACCAATGTCATTGAATGACATAATTCATAACACTAGGACAAATTTAGGAAATATTTGGGTTGTTGCATATTTTGAATCAGGGTTTCCCTACTAATATTGTTTTATGACAAATTCATAAAACTGGGACAAAATTCTTAAATATTTGGGGTGTTGCATATTTTTAGTTAGGTTTCCCATACTAATGTTCTTGCACGATGTTATTTACAACACTAGGAAACTTTTTTGAAATATTTGGGGTGCTACATATTTCTAGTCAAGTTTATATATCAATGTCATTGAATGGAACAATTCATAACACTTAGAAAAAATTTAAAAATATTTTGGGTTTGGTATATTTTGAGTTAGTTTACCCTACTAATGTCACTACATGGCATAATTTACAACTTTCAAACAAATTTCAAAAATATTTTGGGTGTTGCATATTTTGAGTTGGGTTTCCCACACCAATGTGACATAATTCACATGGACAAATTTTTCAAATATTTTGGGTTTGGCATACTTTTATTTTTTCTTTGCATACTAATTTCATTACATGAAGACATTCATAATACTAGGAAAAATATTATAAATATTTTGGGTGTTTCATATTTTTAGTTGGGTTTCCCCTACCAATGTCATTATATGGTGTAATTCATAACACTAGGATAAATTTTATAAATATTTAATGTGTTACATATTTTGAGTTAGGTTTCTTGTACTAGTGTTGTTACATCTCATAATTCATAACATTGGAAATATTTTAAACATATTTGAGGTGTTTCAAATACCAATGTCATCGCATAACATAATTTTCAATACTAGATAAAATTTATAAAATATTTGGGGTGTTGCATAGTTTGAGTTCGATTTTCCACACCAATGTCATTACATAATGAAATTCACAAAACTGCGAAAAATTTTATAAATATTTGTGTTATTGAATATTTTGAGTTGGGTTTTTCATAACAATGTTGTTGAATGTTGAAATTCTCAACACTTGGACAAATTTCACAAAATATTTTGGGTGTTATATATTGTGAGGTGGGTTTCCTATATCAATGTCATTATGCATCACAAATCACAAAACTAGGATAAATTTTGTAAATATTTTAGGTGTTGCTTATTTTGAGTATTGAATAATTACCAATGTTGTCACTTGTTGAAGTTCACAATACTAGTAAAAAATTTAGAAACATTTACTGTGTTGCATATTTTAAGTTTCTTGGTAACAATTTTGTTGTGGCATAATTCCTAAATCTTAGACAAATTAGAAAAAAATTATTGTTGAATAGTTTGAGCTAGGTTTCTAGTAATAATGTAATTGAGCAACCTAATTAGTAAAATTAGTACAAATTTTAAAAATATTTTGAGTGTTAGATATTTTGCATCAAATTTCTTGTACCAACATCATTGCGTGGTGTAATTTAAAATCATGTGAAAAATTTCAAAAATATTTGGGGTGTTCCATATTTTGAGTCAGGATTCCCATACCATTATGTGTGTAATTCATACCACTAGAAAAAATTTCATAAATATTTAGGGTATAGAATATTTTGAGTCAAGTTTCTCATACTAATTACATATTTTGAGTTAGGTTTCCTATACCAATGTCATTGTGTAGCACAATTCACAACACTGGGACAAAATTCATAAATATTTTAGGTGTTGCATATTTTGAGTTGCTTTTGTGTACCAATTTCATTATGAGATGAAATTTTTAACATGGAAAATTTTTATAAATATTTTGGGTGATGCATATTTTGATTTGGATTAACCTTACTAATTTCATTTCATGTCATAGTTCGTAACACTAGGTCAATTTTTAGAAATATTTAGTGTGTTACATATTGTGAGTTAGGTTTTATGTACTAATATGATGCAATTTAAAAAAATGGCACACATTTTAAAGTTTTTTAGAGTTTTGCATATTTTGAGTTGGTCTTCCCACACCAATATCATTATACAAAAATTCATAACACTAAGACTAATTTCATAAATATTTGGGTGTTACATATTTTTATTTCAATTTCCCAAACCAATGTCATTGTACATTGCATTTCACAACAATATGAAAAATATTTATAAATATTTTTGGGATTGGATATTTTTTTTCAAGTTTAATATACCTATGTCACTATGTGGTGCAATTCACAACAATATGAAAAATCTAAAAAAAATTGGGTATTGTATATTTTGAGACCTGTATCCCATACCAATTTTATGTTAGGTTACTTATACCAATTTCATCCCATGCTATAATTTTAAATACTAGGATTTTTTTATAAATATTTAGTGTGTTTCAAGTTTTGAGTCCTTTTTCTCATACTATTATCATTTGGTGATGAAAATATCAACACTCGAACACATTTAAAAAATATTTGGGGTGTTATATATTTTGATTTTAGTTTCTCATATCAATGCCATTTCATGACATAATTCACAACACTAGGACAAATTTTGGAAATATTTGAGGTATTGTATATTTTGAGTCATGATTCATGTACCAATGTCATTTGTTGGTGTAATTTAAAATTCATAAATTTTTAAAATATTTTATGAGTTGTATATTTTAAGTTAGATTTACTATACCAATGTCGTTTCATGAGAAAATTCACAAACTTTGGGAAATTTATTATAAATATTTGGGTTTTTGCATATTTTAATTTAGCTATCCATATTAATGTTTTTATGTTGTGTAATTTGCATCACTGGGAAAAATTTCCAAAATATTTGGGGTGTTGATTTTTTTAGTTAAGTTTCCCATACCAAGGTCATTGTGTGGCACAATTCACAACCCAAGGACAAATTTAAGAAATATTTAGGGCATTGCATATTTTGAGCCATGTTTCAAATAACAATGTCATTGTGGATCATAATCACAACACTTAAATCAATTTTATAAATATTTTTAGTGTTGTATATTTTGAATTAGGATTATCATACCAATATTGATGTCTAAAACAATTTAAAATAATGGGAAAATTTTTATAAATATTTGGGGTGTTGTATATTTTGAGTTGAGTTTCCACTTGGATAATATGATTCACAATAATGGTATAAATTTTATAAATATTTGGTGTGTTGCATATTTTGAGTTAGGTTTCCCCTACCACTATCATTGTATGGCATAATTTTCACAAATTTGACAAAATTCATAAATATGTATGTTGTTTCATATTTTGAGTCAATTTTCCCATACCAATATCATTGTGTGATGCAATTTTCAACACTGGGAGTTTTTTTTCAATATTTGGGGTATTACATGTTTTGATTCAAATTTCCCATACAAATGTCATTACATGACACAAATATAAAAACTAGGACAAAAATTAGAAATATTTGGGGTGGTGCATATTTTGAATCAGGTTTGCCATAGCAATATCATTATGTGAGGCAATTCACAACACTAAGAAAAATTTCATAAATGTTTTTGGTGTTCCATATTTTGAGTCATGTTTATCCTATCAATACCATTACATATTTCAAAATTGTGACAAGTTTTATAAATATTTGGGGTGTTGAATATTTTTAGTTAGGTTTCTCATACCACTATCATTACACAACATTATCTGTAACACTTAAACAAATTTTGTAAATATTTTGGATGTTGCATATTTTGAGTTCATATTTCGATACCAATATTTTTTCATGGCATAATTCATAAAATTGGGACAAATATTTGAAATATTTGGGGTTTCTCATATTTTGAGTTGGATTTCCCATATCAATGGCATTATGCAACACAATTATCACATTGAGACAAATTTATAATTTTTTATGTGTTGTATATTTTGAGTCTAATTTCCCATACCAATATCATTGCCCACTATAAATAACATCTAAGAAAAATTTATAAATTTTTAGGTGTTGCATATTTTGAGTTCATATTTCGATACCAATATTTTTTCATGGCATAATTCATACAATTGGGACAAATATTTGAAATATTTGGGGTTTCTCATATTTTGAGTTGGATTTCCCATATCAATGGCATTATGCAACACAATTATCACATTGAGACAAATTTATAATTTTTTATGTGTTGTATATTTTGAGTCTAATTTCCCATACCAATATCATTGCCCACTATAAATAACATCTAAGAAAAATTTATAAATTTTTAGGTGTTGCATATTTTGAGTTAGGTTTTCCATACTAATGTCATTACATGATGTAATCCATAACACTAATAAAAATTTCAAAAATATTTTGGGTGTTTCATACTAGATTCAAGTTTCCCATATGAGCTTCTTTGTGTGACACAATTCACAACACTGGGAAAATTTTTAGAAATATTTGGGTTGTTACATTATTTTATTTAGTCTTTTTATACCAATGTTTTTTCATGACAAATTCACAAAACTCATAAAATTTTCCAAAATATTTGGGGTGTTTCATATTTTGAGTTGGGTTTCCCATACCAATGCCATTACCTGAAACAATTTATAACATAGGGAGAAATTTAAAAATATTTTAGGGTGTTAAATATTTTGAGTTAGGTATCCATACCAATGTCATTTCAAGACATAACTCAAAACATTGAGACGAGTTTCAAACTATTTGGGTTGTTACATATTTTGAGCTGAATTTATCATATCAATGACATTACATGATGTAATTCACAACACTGAGAGAATTTATGGAAATATTTGGGGTGTGGGATATTTTGAATAAAGATTCCCATACAATTGTCATTATAGGCCACATTTCAAAACACTATTAATATTTTCATATATTTTGAGGTGTTGCAAATTTTGAGATGGGTTTATGCTACCAATCTCATTACAAAATACAATTTACAACACTTAAAAAAATTTCATAATTGTTTTGGGTGTTACATATTTTGAGTCAAACACACCCTACTAATGTCATTTCATGGCATAATTTATAACACTAGGAAAATTTAATAAATATTTAGGGTGTTACATATTTTAAATTGGGTTTCCTATACTAATTTGGTGAAATTGGTAACATTGGCACAAATTTTGAAAATATTTAGGTTTTTGCATATTTTGATTTGGGATTTTCGCACACCAATATTATTGCAAGAAATTTTTTAGATCACTAGGACAAATTTAAAAAATATTTGGGTGTTACATAGTTTAACTCAGGTTTCCCTTACCAATGTTCTTATGTGACCCATTTCATAACATTAGGAAAATAATTTAGAAATATTTGTAGGATTGCATATTTTTAGTTAGGTTTCCTATACCAATGTCATTTAGTGGTATGATTCACAACACTAGGGAAAATTTCAAAAATAATTGGGGTGTATCATATTTTGAGTTATGTATCCTATACTAATGTTATTATGTAGTGTAATTCACAACACTAGACACATTTTAGAAAAAAATGAGGTGTTGCATATTTTGATTTTGGTTTAGTGTACCAATGTCATGTGATGCAATTTATAACAATAGATAAAATTTAACTAATATTTTTAGTGTTTCATATTTTAAAGTTAGGTTTCTTGTACCAATGTAATTGTGTAGTGAAATTCACAAATAGGGATAATTGTTTAAAATATTACATGTGTTGCATATATTGACTCAAGTTTCCCATACCAATGTTGTTATGCACCAAAATTCACAACACTGAGAATAATTTCTTAAATATTTTGTGTGTTTTATATTATGATTCAATATTCCCCTACCAATGTCTTTATGTGTCATAATTAAAAACAATAGGAAAAAAATTAGAAGTATTTAGCATGTTTCATATTTTGAGTCAATTTTCTTATACCAATATCATTACATGCCATACTTCTCAACACTCAGACACATTTAAAAAAATATTTCAAGTGTTTCATATTTTTAGATAGTTTTCTTATACTAATGTTATTAAAAAATGAATTTTACAACATTATAATAAAATTTAGAAATATTTAGGGTGCTATATATTTTGAGTCATGTATCTTGTACCAATGTCATTGCCTAATGTAATTTGTAACACTGGGAAAAAAATTGTAAATATTTTAGGTGTTACATATTTTAAGTTATATTTCCCATACAATGTATTTATGTGGGGTAATTTTATACAAGGGGGGGTATTTTATAAATATTTGGGTTATTGCATAATTTAAGTCAGGGTTCCCTTACCAATATCATGTGGCATAATTTATAACATGGGGAAAATTTTCCAAAATATTTGGGGTGATGCATTTTTTGATTAATTATTTCTCATACCAAGGTCATTGTGTAGCACAATTAACAACACAAGAACAAATTTAATAAATATTTGGGGTGTTGAATATCTTGAGTCAGTTTCCCATAATAATATCATTACCCATCACAATTCACAAAACAAGGACAATTTTTATAAATATTTTGGATGTTGCATATTTCTAAATTTTGTTTCCCATTGCAATATCATTATGTGAAACAACTCAAAACAATGGGAAAATTTTCATAAATATTTGGGGTGTTATATATTATGAGTCAGGTTTTCACTAAAAATGTGATTATGTAACATGATTCACAACATTAGGACAAATTTAAAAATATTTTTGGTGTTTCATATTTTAAGATAGATTTATTTTACCACTATTATTGTGTTTCATAATTTGTAACACATATACAAAATTCATAACTATTTTGGGTGTTGTATATTTTAAGTCAATATTCTAATACCAACTTCATTTCTCAATGAAATTCATAACACTGGGACAAATTTTGGAAATATTTGGGGTTTCATATATTTCAATATGTTTTTCCTATTTCGATTTCATTTACTAACATAATTATCACAATAGGATAAATAAAAAAATAGTGTTGTATATTTTTAGTCCAATTTCCCATACCAATATCATTGCCTATTGTAATTAACAACACTAGGACAAATTTCAAATAAATTTAGGTGTTCATATTTTGAGTGGTATTTCCCATACCAATGTCATTAATGATACAATTTTTAAAATAAGAATTAAAATTATAAATATTTGGGGTGCTACATATTTTGAGTCTGGTTTCCTATATAGATGTCATTACATGGTGTAATTTTCAAGAATAGGACAAATTTTAGAAATATTTTAGTTGTTGCATATTTTATGTTGGGTTTTCTATACTAATGTTGTTACATGAGTTAATCACAACACTGGGATTTTTTTCAAAAATATTTGGTGTGTTTCATATTTTGAGTTGGATTTCACATACCAATTTCATTGCATAGCACAATCTACAACAAATGGACAAATTTAATAAATATTTTGTGTATTTCATATTTTAAACTAGGTTTCTAGTACCAGTGTCTCTATATGAAATAATTAACAATACTAAGACAAATTTTGAAATTATTTTGGTTATTTCATATTTTGATTTAGATTTCCTATACCAATGTCATTCCATGGAATAATTCATAGCACTCATACAAGTTTCAAAAATATTTAGGGTGTTCCATATTTTTTATGTTTCCTATACCAATGTAATTACACAATGCAATACACAACAATGTGACAAAATTAATAAATATTTTGGTTTTTTCATATTTTAAGCTGGGTTCCCCATACCCATTTCATTATGTGGCATTATTTTTAGCACTAATTTTTTTTTAAATGTTTAGGTTGTTGAATATTTTGAGTCAAGTTTCCCATACCAATGTCATTATAGAGAAAAATTTGCATGATTAGGATAATATCATAAATATTTTTGGTGTTGCATATTGAGTTGGGTTTCCCATACTAATGTCTTTGTGTGATGCAATTTGTAACACTAGGAATTTTGTTGGAAATATTTACATTGTTACATATTTTGATTTAGGTTCACCATACTAATGTTGTTGTGTAGTGTAATTTGAAACTCTAGGACTTATTTCAAAAATAAATAGGTTCCTACAAATTTTTAGTCATGTTTCCCATACCAATGTCATTGTGTAGTGAAATTTAAAAAATTGGGACAAATTTTAAAAATATTTAGGGTGTTGCATATTTTAAGTCAAGTTTTTTGTACCAATGCCATTCTATGGTGGAATATCCAACACTAAGATTTTTTTTTAAATATTTTAGGAGTTACATATTTTGAGTCATGTTTTATGTACAGATGTCATTGTTTGGTAAAATTCACATTGTAAATATATTTTTTAAAATGTTAGGGTTCTTGCATATTTTAAGTTAGGTTTCCCATACTAACATCGCTATGTGGCACAACTCACACACATTGGGATAGATTTTAAATATATTTAGGGTGGTGTATATTTTTATTCAATTTTCATGTACAAATGTCATTAAATGACGTAATTTGAAATACTCAATTTTTAAAAAAAAGTACTTAAGATGTTGTACCTTTTCATTTAGGTTTCCCATACTAATGTATTTATGAGGCATAATTTGAAACATAGATAATTTTTATCAATATCTGGGATGTTACATATTTTGTGTTAGGTTTCTTATACCAATGTCATTTCACATCATAATTTTCAACATTGAGATAAAATTTTGAAATATTTTGGCCATTACATATTTTGAGTCATGTTTCTCATACCAATGTCATTACACATCACCATTCACAATAATGGGATAAAATTAAGGATTATTTTTGGTATTTCATATTTTGAGTTGGGTTTACCATTCCAATTTTGTTGACCTATGTGATTTGAAACATAAGGAAACATTTAAAAAATATATGGGTTGTTTCATATTTTGAGTTGGTTTTCCTATACCAATGTCATTACACATCAAAATTCACAACACTTGGATACATTTTAGATATCTTTGGGTTGATGTATATTTTCAATTTGGTTTATCATATGAATTACATTATTAGTGTAATTTATAAAAATAATAAAAAAATTATAAATATTTTATCATGATCCCACATTTTCATATATTTTTTGTTGGGATTACTTTATCACTTTGATGGTAAACTAGTTTAGATGTTATTTAGTTAGATTATATGGTACTTTAAGAAACAATGTTGGCCACGTACTTATCATATGATTATTTATCTTGTGGAATTATTATTATTATTATTCTATTGATAATTTCATAATATATATGGATTATTGAATTATGACATAATGCATGTTGGTGACTATAGGTGCCTAAGCTAGGTAGGTTGTGGAGGTAGTAATCCCATAATAATTTTATTTGAGCACATCTATGTGACCAATAGGTATACTATTATTTGATTTTCCTTTGAATAATTTAATTTGGTCATTATATTTCATTGTGTTTGTCAGTTGTGATCCTTGTGTGTGTATTGACTATTTTACCTTAATAGTGTTCTATTATAAGTTGTTATTTGTCATTATGGCTCATTATTTTATATTATATATTCTTAACCACCACCTTTGCCCATACCCATGGCTTCATTCTCCATTTCTATAGGGCTTTTAAATAATGTCTATTATCTTTTAGTCCCCATTGGATCATTAATTAAACCTATATAATCTACCTAAACCTAACCCTTAAGAACCCTTGTTATCTCCATGCTGCCCTAACCCCCTTCAAAATAGAATTATCATCTAAGTCCTATGGCATTTTTTTAAAATAGTTATATAGTTTTGGTTCAAATTAAACATAGTTTAAGATCTTAATACTATTAACACATTGACTTGGGTTGATGGTCTATGTGGAAAAGCATTAAGCCTTATTTAATAAGGCAAGTGGTGAGGGTTATGATGATATTTTTTGGATATGTTAATAATTGATTAGTCCCACTAATCTATTCTCTTATTATCTAAGTTGTGATTACTTAGAAAGATTTCTAGACTCACCACTAATGGGACGTTGGTAGAACTTCCTTGGGATACGTTAAGTTCTTCTCTCCTCTTGGAAAATTGAATGCAAGTTATTGGGGTATAGGGTAATGGATGGGGAAGCTAGATGGTAGGAATAATGTTAGGAAAATGAATATTTTTAAATGCCAATAGTGAATTGATAAAACTAATTTTAATGGTAAGTAGGTTAATTATAAAACATGAAAATCTTGAGTGAGTCTTTGAGCTTTCACTCCTTCTAGATTTACATGTGTATTTCTAAGTAAGTCTATACTTGAGATTTTGTAGTTTTTGTAGTCTTAATGGGTTACTATATTGATAAAGTATAAATTTTGCACATGTATTTGGAAGTCCTTAGACTTTTGGGTTCATTCACAATCTTATTATAATGATATAATATTATGTTTATTGCATATAACATGAAAAAACTATATTTGTATGTGTGTATATGTGTGTCTATATATATCATTCAAATCCATTTATTATCTTTATACAATCATGTCATTATGAGTTTTAGACTGGAATAAGTCTACGTATGTTGTTTAGATTGAATATCTTTCTCATGACTGATGCTTTACCATTTTGGAGTTGTTTCTAATGAGTGATTATGTTTTTCTATATTGTGGTATGATGCAAAGACTAGCAGACCCCATGTTTATAACTATTGGGTTCTTGGGTACATTTATGCATGAGTGTCTAGGTTTATGTATCGATAAGATGAAATTAGGATTAAAGGAATCACTTTTGCACTCTAGATGATTTTTCTTTTTTTGTGAAAGTGCTTGCATTATTTTTGGGTAATGGACATCATTACTCCCTAAGTATGTTTGATAATCCCATTTTGTATCTAATGGCCTTGGTTGTATTATTAAATCATTCTGACATCCTTGTCATTTGGCTATGGATATATATTAGACTCTCTACGAGATATTTATTTGGTTGGTTTATATTTTTTTATTTAAAGGGTTATGGTATTCTATTTAGTCTATGAAAGGAAATCTTAAGCTTTTTTTATTTGGTCTCTAGGATATCTCATTTTGACTGTGAAGTGTTGTTATCTAATCCTTGTTTTTCTTTTATGTGGACTTTAGAAATCTTAATTTACTGGTTCATGGGTTTTAATTTTCAATTGATTTAAATTTTATATATATATATATATATATATATGGGTATAATTCTATATATTCATATTCATATATATATATATATATATATATATATATATATATATATATATAGTTTCATATACCCATATTATAATTGAATGTGCTTCTTTATGGATTTTGGGTTATTCTTTTTTAACTATGTTGGTATGATGCTTATACCTAGTCTCTATTATGAATTTAAACCATTTGAAATCATTACTGAAATTCATTCAATGTTAATTTATGTTTTTAAGGTTTTTATATGGATGTTTATATATATATATATATATATATATATATATGTTTATATGTATATATATATATATGTTTATATATATATATATATATATATATATATATATATATATATAGTGTGTGTGTGTGTGTGTGTGTGTGTGTGATCAAAATGTTTATATTCTTTATATTTTTAGGTGATAGTGATTTAGTGAATTGTGCTTAATTTTATTTACCCAACTATTTGATATATATATATATATATATATATATATATATAATGAAATAGTTGGGTATAGTTGGGTAAATAATTTAAGCACAATTGAGTAAATTACTACCACCTAAAAATATAAAGAATATAAACATTTTGATCACACACACACACACATTTACCCAACTATACCCAACTATTTGATATATATATATATATATATATATATATATATATATATATATATATATACACATATAGTTATTCTTTATATAACTATGTCTAGTAGGACTGAACTACTCTCTTGAACTTTTTGATTTCACCATCTTGGGGTCTTTATCATTCAAGGCTTGATTAGATTTCACTTTAGTATGTTTTATTCATTGTTATCTCATCTTGTTGATGTTTTGATTCATAATCCAAGTTCTAGGGTTTTAATTGACTGTGTTAAACTTAAAATATTTCACAATGTTATAATCATATGTGACTACTAATACTTGACTAGAAAATTTCATGTTGGCTAAGTCCAAATTGACTATGATAGTTTATTATTTTTTTTTATGATTAATTTAACATGTAATTATAGTTATGTTATTTTTAATTACTTTTTATTCCTTGTTGGAATATATATAAATTCATTCGTAGACTAGACCATAATAGTTATAGGTATACATTGAGGTTTTGAATATTTAAAGACCAATCAAGATATTGGATGAGGTCCAAGTAGGATGAACTCAAAATATATGTAAAGAATCTAGATTTAATATTTTATATATCATTCAATGGTCATATTTAACCATCCTCACCCTTAATCTATAATTTTATAGTTTAAGTATTCATGTCTCACCTTAGAATGAATGGATGTTATTGTGTGTGTCTTTTATGGTCATGTCCTTGTCCAAAAGTTTAATGTTCTTAGAATACATTACTTGTTCTTAGCTACTGAAACCACCAACCTATTTATGGTTGGGGTGGTAAGGGCCACTAATGGGGGGCTCATACAGTTGGTGGGGTGGGCTTATCCTAATCATCTAGTTTATTTTTTACTCTTGTTTTGATAATGTTGTATGGAAGATGGTAACAAATGTATTTATTGATTTGATTATAGATTACTATATATTATTAATGCTAATTTTGGTTATCATAATAACATTTTTATCTTCTAACAAAAATTGTGGATAGTTGTTGGAAATAAATTATTGAGAAGATCAAATAGATATGAGCTGAAGCTTTTATATAGGTACTATGTATTTCATTGCTTAAACTTATTCATTATGATCATAATAAATAGGAATCATTTGACTATAGTGCTAACTTATATAATCTAAAATTGGGTTTAGATAATATAATTCATTGATATACTAACTCTCATAGTTCTAATATTTTGGTACCAAAATGATTTAGTCCTATTTTGACTTATGTTAAATTTAAACATCTTTAATTATATTTCATTTTTAATATTGAAGAAAATCACTTAGATGTTTGATGACAAATCCATTTTTATGAAATGGTTCTATTTGGAAGTTAAATACAAATTCCTTATGTTATTATGAGAGATAATGTTTAGCTCAGATTGTTGTTTTATGAAAATATACACAAGAAGATGGCTACATATTACTATTTACAGTTTTATATTTCAAAATGAATAAGGATTGATGGAATAAGATAGAAGTTGATGATTGTTATTGAATTACATATGCATTTATATTTTACATGAATTACTTGGATAGTATTTAACTTAGCTAAATTATTAATGAGAAAGATGGTTAATCTCATTTATAATTTCATATTTGCATTAGAGCATCGAACCCTTACAATAATGCATAAATATGGACTATGCAAAAATGAAATAAAAACTTCCTTCTTTCATGCACTTCAGACCTGTTGGTTGCATGAAAGGTATGGTTCAATTATAAAATATCATTTCTCCAATTTATATATGATTATGAATTTTAAAATTAATTCATAAATAAGTATAACAAATGGCAAAAGAACTAATAATTCTTAAATGCAAAGAACGATCATGCACAATACTTTTCTTATTTTCTTGATAAAAATGAATACATTGTAAGAAACTATAATGAAGCCCAAAAATTATAATTAGTTATCATTTAATTTTAAGTAATATGAAATCTATATCAATGCTTCTTCCCCTCTTGATCTAAACTTAATTGACGGGTTGCCTCAGCTGCCAATAAGAAATTTTCATAAGAGTTCCTTGAGTAGAACCCTTTATTTAGGTTCCACTCATCTTAAAACTTGAATGAACCTAATTGGTTGGTTACCTTGGCTGCCATCAGTTAAATTTGTAAACTTTTCTTGAAAGGAACTTTTTATTTGGGCTTTACTTGTCTTCATACTTGAATGAACTCCATTTATTATATTTCTTAAATCTACTTATTATTTTTTATTGGATGGAAATGAATTATTACCATCTTAATTTTATAAAGTATTCATTTATGAAATGATGTACGAATTGAAAAGCGTTCTTTATTGAATTGATATCTTATTATATTATTGATTGTATAAGTTATACTTTTATAGGTAACTCTAATATAATTACTTTTAGGTCTTAAAATATTTTATATAGCATTGTCTATGCCAATTTAAAAATTATCAAATAGACTATAGATTGGAATTGTTGATTGTATAAACATCCATATTAGTTTTCAATGATGTAAAAATAAGTTAAATGACCTTGAAGGATGCAAGTTGTTGTAACCTAGTTGGTAGCACTTAAGAATGTAGGCACTAAATCTATTTTCCCTTATGCTTTTATAATTATTGATTAAATGATTAAAAACCTGTAAATGTGGAATTAATTTTGTTTGCTGATTTATGAGTACATGAGTAATTATATAGCTTGTATATTCAATTGAGAATGTGAGTAACATAACTGATAAATTAAGGCTACCCTTCTCAATTAATACCTTTCTTTAACTTAACCATCCTTAATTGGGATGGAAACCCATCAAGGAAAGTGAGGCATTACCTAGGGTTAAAGACCAAGAAATAGTCTTGTGATGTAATATAAAGTGATACTTATGGCACTCAAGACTTTTTAGTGTATGCATATACTAATACACCCTAAATCCTATAATCCCTAAAAACAACAACTAGCTTCCCCATAGTGCCTTTTGTATGTATTTACCCATAGCAAATTACCTCAATTTCCCATCCTTTAGTTCCAATCATGTTACCTCTTAGTTCATCAAAAAAATTCTTACATTAATAATTTGGTCTAACATGTATCTAAAATTTACTCTATTATACTATTCAAAAAAAATTGCTAGGTTTTTTAATCCCGTATTAGATCAATTTTATGTTGTAGGGAACTATAGGAATGAGTATTTTTGCTTAAACTAATCTTCTAAAGATATGAGTTGTGATTTCTCAAAATGGTTAGAACATGACCAAGCAGAGGAAACATCCATAAAAATTGTTTGAATGTCAATTCTTCTAGGGTTGAAGGTTGAGGATGTGGAAGAGGTCATAAAGACCACATCCCCATTCATAATCTAGATGAACTTCTAGTGAATAATGTAGATAGTAATACTGAGGTACCCCATGTTGAAGTAGTTGGTGGGATTATAACTAATAAAAATTAAGATGTCCTTAGTAGGATATTAATAAACCTTAACACCTTACAAAGTAATATTGATAATTAGGAACAAATATTCAACAATCTTGAAGGGCTATCCCAAGAAGAAGTACTCAAGCTAGAAATGGGTCAAGTAGAGGGACCTATAATTAAAGAATTTCCTTTAACCATTGTTGACTCCTATCATTAAGGAGATGAATAAGCTTCCTCTACATACATTTTTAGGAAAATAATTAGGTGATGCATCTCATGCTTGGTTGTTATGCTTGTAGAAGTACTTTAATTTACATAATATGCCTTCCAATGTGAAAGCTAGAGTAGCAACCTATTAGCTAGTAGGACTTAAACCATTATGGTGGAACAACCTTTTTGTTACTAAAGGGTATAGCCTTTAAATCTATCTTGGTTTGTTTTTGAGACTCAATTATAAAAGAGGTACCTAAATGCAAACTATAAAGAGCAAAAAATCATTGGTTTTTAGCTCTTAAAATAAGATAACATGACTATGGTAGAATATGAGAATAAATTCTTGAACTTATTACATCATGTGAACTATATGCATGATGAGGAAACTAAAATCACTAAGTTAAATCTTGGGCTTAAGGAGGTTTTAGTGCATGATGTCAATGTGACCAATACAAAAATGATGATTGTAGAAATAGAATCAACATACCAGAATTAAGAAAAAGAAAATTCTCACCAAAAGGGAAAATAAGAATTCAATTCTAAGAGGTAGTAGTCTAAGGCCAAGAATATCTCTTTTATGATAAAGAATTTTAAAAAATATATATTTTAATAATAAATTTTTAGGAAGTAATAATAATTAAAACATTTCAAATTAGAATAGGAATTTCAAGTTCCATGGAATTTCCAAAATTGGTTCTTACAAGAAGGAACAACATCAAAACAACTCATGTAGACCCACCATGGGTGCTAATATGGTTCTTGTAGCATCTTATACACTAATTGTGTCCTTATAATTTATTGAAAATGATTAGAAAAAGGACTATCCTAAGTTGAAATCAAGCTAAATAGTGAACCATAGAGTGTATCCTAATTTTGATAACCATAATACTGACTTACAGGCCATTCCTATTGAGATCTAAGGTATAACTAATGGTTTTCCTTTGACTATTTTGATTGATTATGGTAAAATGGACTACTTTATTTCTCCTTTTGTTTATAAACAATATAACATTAAACCTGTATTTAAAACATAAGATTAGAAAGTGGTATCAATACTGGCAAGAAAGTGCCCATTCCTGAATTCTTGGAACAAGCAAAATTAGATCTTGGTTTTTTTAAGACCAAAGCAAATCTATTTATCATACCTTTAGGGTTAAATGATCTCATCCAATGGATTGGTTACATGAACATCAATCCAAAATTGATTGTGTGGGTAAAAGGGATTGATGCACTAATGACATTTCCCAAATTATAAAATTACAAGGCATGTAAGGGTTTACAAGACATAAAACACTTTTAGCCTTAGAGGTGAAAAAAATTGTTAGGAAAGGTTGTCAGCTCTATGCAATCTAATTGCAAGAACTTTCTAATGATAAAGAGATAGAACATGAAAAATTTCCTATACTAAGGGATTTTATGGATGTTTTTCCCAAAAGGCTACTCGGGTTACCACCCAAGAGGGAATTTGATTTTTATATTGACATCATACTTGGATCTATGCCTTCATCTAAGGCACCTTACTACATGAATGTGACTGATTTACAAGAGTTAAATGTTTAGTTTCAATAAATTTTAGATAGTAGAAGCATATGACCAAGTGTCTCTCCTTGGGGTGATCTAATAGTCTTTGTAAAGAATAAGGATGGTACTCTAAGGCTTTGTATTGATTACTGCATGTTGAACAAGGTAAAAATCAAAAACCTCTATCCTTTACCAAGAATTTATGACTTGTTTGACCAAATGAAGGGTGATGTAGTCTTTTTCAAGATAGATTTGAGGTGTGTTTACCATTAGCTATGTATCAAGGAATAATACATTCATAAATCCACCTTTTTAACCCATTATGGGCACTACAAATTTATGTTTCTACCTTTCAACTTAACCAATACACTAACAACCTTCATGAACCTTATGAACATCATTTTTAGAGATTATTTGGATAAGTTTGTGCTAGTTTTTCTTAATGATATTTTGATTTATTTAAAATATGAGGTTGAGCAATGACTAGTACCTTGATTTAGTTTTTGAAAGACTAAGACATCATAATCTATATGGAAAATTGTCCAAAATTTCATTTTATGAAGTTGAAATTCATTAATTAGGACACATTATTTCTAAAGAGGATATTTCTATTGACCCTACAAATATTAAAGTTATCCAAGATTGGCCTTCTCCTTCTAATGTGCATGAAGTGTGAAGCTTCATGGGTTTGGTTGGTTACTACTAGCTCTTTTTTGAGAATTTTTCTAGTGTGGCCTATTATCACTTCCTTACATCACAAAGGAAACAAATTTGTGTGGACTCCTTAGTGTGAATAAGCTTTTATTATGTTAAAGGGTCTACTTACTACAACTCCTATTTTGATCATACTAGACCCAAATGGTAATTTTGAAGTTTGGGCTAATGCTTCCAAAGAAGGATTTGGAGGAATCTTGACTGAAGAAGGCAAGGTTGTGGCCTATGAGTCATGAAAGTTGAGAGAACATGAAAATAATTATCCTATGGATGACATGTAACTTTTTTCCATTATTCATGCAATTAAATAATGCAAACATTTTCTATTAGGGAAACCTTTCCAAGTAAAATTTGATCATAAAAATCTTGACTATTTGTTTTATAAAGAAGATTCAAATGCACGCTAGTGCAGGTGGCTATATTTTTTGAGAAATTTTAGTGAGGATGCTCATGTTTTAAAATAAAATTATGCATGGAATTTTTAATAAGTCATTTGGATGACTCATTTTAATTGGGGGAGGATATCATGATCCTAAATTTTCATATATATTATGTTGTTATTACATCATCAATTTAATGCAAAACTAGTTTAAATGTTGTTTAATTGGATTATATGGTACTTGCTATATAAGTGTTGGTTGCATACATTTTATATGATTATTTATGGTATGGAATAATTATTATTCTACTATTGATGATTTTTTAATTTATATGGATTATTGAATTATTTCATAATGCATTTATGCCATGTTAGTGACTATAGGTTATCTATGAGCTAGGTAGGTTAAAGAGGTCATAATCCTAGAATAATGTTTTTTGAGCACATATATATGATCAATAGGTATACTATTATTTGATTATCCCTTAGAAAATTTGATTTGGTCATTATATTTCATTATGTGTTTATTGTTTGTGGTCCTTATATGTGTATTGATTGTTGTACCTTACTAGTTCCATTATAAGTTGTTACTTCTCATTATGGTTTATTATTTTATTTTATCTATTGTTGGTCATTTCCTTCCCCCATACATGTAGCTTCATTCTCTATTCTATAGTGTTTCTAAATCATGTTTATTCTCTGTTAGTCCCTACCAACTCATTAATTAAACCTATCTAATCTACCTAGACCTAACCTTTGGGAACCTTTGTTATCCCCATGCTACCATAACCCCCCTTCAACCTAAATTTATCATCTAAGGCCTATGACATTTTGTTTAAACAACTATATAATTGTGGTTCAAATTAAACATAGTTTAAACTATTAATGTTATCAACGCATCAACTTGGGTTGATGGTCTATGTGGAAAATAATTAAGCCCTATTTTATAAGGTAGGTGCTGAGGGTTATCATGATATTCATTGTCTATGTTAATCATTGATTAGTCCCACTAATCTATTCTACTATTATCTAAGGTGTGATTACTTAACGAGCCTTCTAGACTCACTATTAATAGGAAATTGGTAGGATTTCCTTGGGATACACTAAGTTTATCTCTCCTCTAATAAAATTGAATGTGAATTGATGGGTTATGCTTAAATAGATAAAAAGGTATGGGAAATGTGGAAAACATGTAGAATTTTAGGAAAATGGATATTTTTGTATGAAAATAGTAAACTAGTTCACCTGGTTTTAATGGTGAGAGGGTCAGTTAGAAAACATGATAATCTTTAGTAAGTCTTTGAGATTTCATTCATTTTGGATTTACCTGTGTATTTACAAGTAAGTATGTATTTGAATTTTTATGGCTTGGTTTATCTTATTATGCTTCTATATTGATAAATCTAAAGGTTTCACATTCAGCCTGAAGTCCTCACACTTCCAAGTGTGTGCATAGTTCTATTATAATGATATATCAATATGTTTATCGCATATAAACTTGCAATAAACAATATTTGTATATATGTATGTATGTATATATATATATATGTATATATATATATATGTATGTATATACATATATATGTATGTATGTATGTATATATATATGTATGTATATATATATATGTATGTATATATATATGTATGTATATATATATATATGTATGTATATATATATATATATATGTATGTATATATATATATATATATACACACACACCATTGAAATATATATCTTATCATTATACAATCATGTCATTATGAGTTGTGGTCTGGGATAAGTATATGTATGTTTTTTAGATTGAATATCTTTCTCATGACTCTTGTTTTACCATTGTAAACTAGATTCTCATGTGTAACATTGTTTTATTATATCATGGTATGATGTAAATATTGGAGGACCCTATGTTTATAACTTTTTCAACTATGTATTCTTTTTGTTTAAAGATTGTGTTTATATCAGAATAAGATGAAACTAGGTTCTCAAGTATATTTATTTGTGAGTGTCTAGGTTTATGTATGGATAAGATGAAACTAGGATTAAAGGAATTAGGTGTGTGCTTTGGATGTTTTTGTTTTTGTGAAAATAACTACATTATTTTTGGATAATGGTCCTAATTAATCCCTGAGAGCATTTGATAATCCCACTTTGTATCTATAGACTTGGCTATGTCGTTAAATCATTCTAACATCCTTATCACTTAGTTATGGATATATATTAGTTTCTTTGGATAATATTGTTCTGGGTGGTGAATATTTTATTATTTGAAGGGTTATGGTATTCCATTTAGCCTATGTATGGAAATCTTAACCTTGTTTTATTTTTTCTCTATGTTATCGCATTTTGACTATAAAGTGTTGTTATTCGAGCCCTATTATTCTTTTATTTTGATTTTGAAAATATTAATTAATTGCTTCATGGGTTTTCATTTTCAATCGATCTAATATTTATATATATATATATATATATATATATATATATATATATATGAATATATGGAAGTATACCCATATATATATATATATATATATATATATATATACACACACACACACACACACACACACATACATACATACATATACACATATAAAGTTTCATATACCATATATTATAATCAATTTGGCTTCTTTGTTGATTTTGGGTTATTATTTTCAAACTATGTTGGTATGATGTTCGGACATGGTCTCTTTTATGAATTTAAACAATTCAAAATCATTACTAGAACTCATTAAATGGTATATATGAGAAAAATGTTTATAGTCCCTATATTTTTAAGTGATGGTGATTTAGTCGATCATGTTTAAATTTATTTATCCAACTATTTGGGATATATATAGCTATGATTTATATAGTTGTGAGTTTAGTAAGACTAAACTATTCTCTTGAACTTTTTTATTTGACCATCCTAGGGTCTTTATCAGTCATGACATTATTAGATTTCGCTTGACTATATTTTATTTGTTGTTAACTCAGCTTGTTGATGTTTTGCTTCATAGTCTAGACTTTATGGTTTTAATTGAATATGTTTAACTTAAAATATTTCACAATGTTATAATCATATGTGATTTTTAATACTTGACTAGGACATTTCATGTTGGTTGAGTCAAAATTGATCGTGATAGTTTATTATTTCTATTATGATTAAATTAACATGTAATTCTAGTTATGTTATTTTGAATTGCTTTTCATTCATTGTCAAAATGTGTATAAATTCATTCTTGGACTAGAGTAGAATAGTTATAGGTATACATTAAGGATTTGAATGTTTAAAGACCAATAAAGATATTAGATGAGGTCTAATTAGGATAAACTCATTATATATATATATATATATATATATATATATATATATATATATATATATATATATATATATATATATATATATATATATATATAACATATTAAGACTTAATCCATTCTATATCATTTGATAGTTTGATTTAACCATCCTCACCTTTAATGTATACTTTGATGGTTTGAATATTCCCATCTTGCTTTGGAATAAATGGATGTTGATGTGTGTGTCTTTATGGTTATACCATTATCTAAAAGTTTGATGTTGTCAAAATACATTACCTATTCCTGGTTACCTATTTATGGGTGGGGGTGGTAAGGGCCACTAATGAGGGACTCATAAAGATGGTGGGGAAGTCTTGTCCTAATTATTTAGTTCATGTTAAACTCATAAATCAATAACATTGTATGGAAAATGGTAAAAAATGTATTTATTAATTTGATTATAGATTAATATATATTATTAATAGTGATTTTGGTTATCATAATAACATTGTAAGATGCTAACAAACATTGTGAATAGATGTTAGAAATAAATTATTGAGAGGATAATATAGATTTGGGTTAAATATTTTATAGAATTACTATGAATTATGTTGTTTAAGCTTATCCATTATGATCATAATAAATAGGAATCATTTGATTATATTACTAAATTATATGATCTAAAAGTGGGTTTAGATAATATTTTTCATAGATATACTAACTCTCATAGTTTTAATATTCTAGTACCAAAATGATTTGGTCCTATTTTGACTTATGTTAAATTAAACATCTTTAATTATATTTTATTTTGAATATTAAGGAGAATTAGTTAGATGTTTGATGAGAAATATATTTTTAGGAAATGGTTCCATTTAGAAGTTAAATAGATATGCATTATGTTATTATGATAATTAATGTTTAGATGAAATTGTTGTTTTACAAAAATATAGACAAGGACATGGTTACATATAGATCTTTACATTTGTATATCTCAAAATGGATAAGGATTAATGGAATAACATAGAAGTTAATGATTGTTCTTGAATTACATATGCATTTAGATTTTACATGAGTTACTTGGATATTATTTACCTTAGTTGGATTATTAATAAGATAGATGGTTACTCTCATTTATAATTGTGTAGATGCATTGGAGCATCTAACCATTATAACAATTCATAAAACTAGAATATGATAAAAATGAAATAAATTCTTCCTTCTATCATACACTTCAGACCTATTGGTTGTGTGCAAGGTATGGATCAATTATAAAATATCATTTCTCTATTATATATATATATATATATATATATATATATTTATGAATTCTAAAATCAATTTGTAAACAAATATATTAAATGGAAAAAGAACTAATAATTATTAAATGCAATGAATGATCATGCACAATACTTTCATTACTTAATTAAAATGAATACATTATATAAAACTATAATTAATCCCAAACATGATAATTAGTTATCATTTAATTTTAAATAGTAAAAAAGACATATCAATGCTTCTTCCACCCTTGAGATGAACTTACTTGATGGGTTGCCTCGGATACCAACATGAAAGTTTCATAAGAGTCTCTTAAGTGGAACCTTTTAATTGTGTTAAACTCATCTTGAAACTCGAATGTATTTGCTTGGTTGGTTGCCTTGGCTGCCAGTAGTGAAATTCATAAAAGTTCCTTGCTAGGATCCTTTTATTTAGCTTTCACTCATATATATATACTTGAATGAACTCCATTGGTTATGTTTCTTGAATCTTCTTGTTGTTTTTTATTTGATGGAAATTAATTATAAACATCTTAATGTTATAATGTATTCATATATGAAATGAAAAGTGTTCTTTATTGAATGGATATCTCATTGTATTTTTGATTGCATAAGTTATACTTTTATAGGTAGATTTGATTTAATTGCTTGTAGGCCTTAAACTCTTTTATATAGCATTGGTTATGCCAATTTAAAAATAGTTGAATAGACTTTAGAATGGAATTGTTGATTCTATAAAAATCTATGTTGGATTTTAATGATGTACACATAAGTGCAATGACCTTAAAGGTTATAAAGTGTTGTAACCTAGCTGGTAGCACTTAAGAATGTAGGTAATAAATATATTTTCCCTTATGCTTTTATAATTGTTGACTAAATGATTAAAAACTTACAAGTATCAAATTAATTATGTTTGCTAATTTATGAGTACTTGTCTAATTGTATGGCTTATATCTTGACTTGAGCATGTGAGTAACCTAACTTATAAATTAATGTTACCCTTATTAATTAATCTCTTTATTTAAATTAACCATCCTTGAGAGGGAGTAAAACACATTAAAGAAAGTGAGGCATTTACCTAGAGTTAAAGACCTGTAAAAGGTCCTATGAGGTAATAACAAGTACCACTTATGGCACTTGGGATATATTAGTACATGTGTACACTGATACACCATAAATTCCATAATCCCTCTAAATAACAACTAACTTCCCAATAGTGCCTTTTATATGTATTTAACCCTAGTCAATTACCTCAGTTTCCCTCCTTTGGTTCCAATCATGTTAACGCATAGTTTGTCAAACATTTCATTGCATTAGCAAATGGGTATAATACGTATCTAAAGTATAATCTGATATAATATCCCAAAAAAATTTAGGGTTTTTTTAATATTTTAGGGTATTTAATATTTTAATTTAGATTTCCTATACCAATATTACTGTGTGATGCAATTTACAAGACTAAGAAAAACATAAGGGATATTTGGGGTGTTACATATTTTGAATTAAGGTTCACATACCAATTATGTGTAACTCACAACATTGGGACAAATTTTAAAAATATTTAAGGTTTTGCCTATTTGAGTTGAGTTTCACATACCAATGTCATTAGATGACTTAATTTTGAAAAATAGGATAAATTTATAAAATATTTAGGGTGTTGAATATTGTAAGTTGGGTTTCCCATACTTATGTAATCATGCTTCATAATTCACAACTCTATAAAAAATTTAAAAAATATATTAGGTGTTACATATTTTTAGTGGGGTTTATCATAAAAATGTCATTGCATAGGTAAATTCACAAAACTAGGAAAATTTTAAGAATCGTTAGGGTTTTTGTATTATTTGCATCATGTTTTCCATACCAATGTTGTTGTATGTTGTGATTGAAACATTGGGAATTTTTTTAAAAACTTTGAGGTGTTGTATATTTTGTGTAAGGTTTCATGAACCAATGTCAATGTGTGGTAGAATTCAAAGTACTGGGATAAATTTTAAAACATATTTGAGATGTTTCATAAATTGATTCAAGTTTCTCATACCAATATCATTACATGACATAATTCTTAACACCAGGACCAATTTCATAAATATTTAGGGTGTTGCATATTTTGAGTCAAGTTGATAATACTAATGTCATTACATGGCATACCTCAAAACACTAAGACAATTTTTTTAAATATTTTGGTTGTTCCATATTTTAAGTTGGGTTTAACCAATGTGGCATAATTTATAACACTAGGATAAGTTTATAAAATATTTGGGGTGTTTAATATTTTCAGTCAGGGTTCCCATACCAATATCATTACATGTTTAAATTCATAACACTAGGGTAAATTTCTTATATATTTAGGTTGTTGCATATTTTGAGCTAGATTTACCCTAATAATGCCATTATGTGGTAAAAATCACACCATTGGGACAAATTTTATAAATATTTGTGGTTTTAGATATTATGAGTTATGTTTCCCAAACCAATGTTGTTACAATGCACAATTCACAACACTAGGGAAAATTTTAGCAATATTTTAGGTGTTGCATATTTTTAATCAGGTTTCCCATAACAATGTCATTATGCATCATAATTTACAAAACTATAATAAATGTAAAGAATATTTGGTTTTTTGGATAATTTGAATCAATCTTCACATAGCAATATCATTACATGAAACAATTCACAACACTAGAAAAAAAACATAAATATTTAGGGTGTCGTATAATTTGAGTCAAGTTTCTTCTACCAATGTTGTTACATGGCATGATTAACAATAATAAGACAAATTTAATTAATATTTTATTTTTTTCATATATTGAGTCAAGTTTGTCATACCATTATCATTGTATTGTGAAATTTGAAAATATTTTGGGTGATGCATATTTTGAGTGGAGTTTTTGGCACCAATGTTGTTGCATGACACAATTCAAAAAAGTGGGACAATTTTTTGAAATATTTGGAGTGTTACATATTTTGAGTGATGTTTCCCTTAATAATTTTATTCCATGGAGGAATTAACAACACTAGGACAAATTTAAAAAAAAAATGGTGTTGCATATTTTGATTCAAATTTCCTATATCAACATAATTATCTGATGTAATTAGAAACATAGGGACAAATTTTATAAAAAATAGGTGTTACATATTTTGAGTAAGGTTTCCTATATAATGTCATTACATTATGGAATTTGTAACACTAGGGAAAATTTTAGAAACATTTTTGGTGTTGCATATTTTGAGTCAAGTTTCCCATATTGATTTCATTGCATAGTGTAATTCAATACATTGGGACAAATTTCAAAAATATTTGGGTTGTTTCATATTTTGAGTCAGGTTTCCCATAACAATGTTATTGTGTAATGTAATTCATAACATCAAAAATATTTTCAAAAATATTATGGGTGTCTCATATTTTTTCTTAAGTTTCATGTATAAATTTTGTTGTGTAATACAATTCACAACATAGACAAATTTTAGAAATATTTTAGGTGTCACATATTTTGAGTTAGGTTTACCTTAAAATTATCATTACATGACATAATTCACAACATTAGGATAAATTTCAAAGATATTAATGTTATTTCATATTCTAAGTTAGATTTACCCTACCAATTTCATTATCTATCATAATACATAACACTAGGATAAATTTACAAACTATTTGGGGTGTTGTATATTTTGAGGTAATTCTACTATACCAATGCCATTTCTTAGTGTAATTCATAAAATAGACAAATGCTGAAAATATTTTAGTTGTTGCATATTTTGAGTTAGGTTCCATGTATGAGTGTCATTACATAGGGAAATTAGATAAATTAGAATAAATTTTATAAATATTTGGGGTGTTGGATATTTTTAAATGGGTTTCCTATATCAATTTTGTTACATGGTGTATTATAAAACATTGGGATTTTTTTAAAAATATTTGAGGTGTCTCATACTTTGTGTCAAGTTTCTTGTACTAGTGTCGTTACATATCACAATTCACAACACCAAGAAAAAATCATAATTTTTTGGGTTGTTACATATTTAGAGTCAAATTTCCCATACCAATGTCTTTATGTGGCAAAAGCTTCAACACTAGGAAAAATTGTAAAATATTTTGAGTGTTGTATATTTTGATTTGAGTTTCCCATACCAATGTCATTGTAAAATGTAATTCAAGACACTAGGACATATTTTAAAAATATTTGTGATGTTGCATATTTTGATTCAATTTTCCTATAACAATGTTTTATATGGTGAAATTCTCAACACTTGTAAAAATATAGAAAATATTTAAGTATTTCATATTTTGATTCATGTCTTTCATACCAATGTCATTATAAGCATAATTCATAATGCTGAGATAATTTTTTAAAATATTTATGTTGTGAATATTTTAAGTTAGGTTTTCTATACCAATGTTAGTACATGACATAATTCGCAACACTGAGACAAATTTAAAAAATATTTTGGTTGTATATTTTTAGTCATGTTTCTCTTACAAATATTGTTGTATGAAACAATTTGTAACACTAGGACAAATTTCTTAAATATTTAGGGTGTTACATATTTTGAGTCAGGGTTTCCCTACCAATGTTTTAGATTAAGGTAAAAACAGGTTTTGAAGGGACCCTGAAACCCAGATACAAGGAAAGAAAGATGAAGCATTTACGACCACAGGCAAAACCTAAAACATACTACAGATAAGTAGAAAAAATAGGTTTTAAATGGACTTGAAACCACCTGAAAGACCACAAGTCAAAACCCAGGTTTTACATAGACCTGGCTACACCATAGTCAAAAGATTACAAAAAACTAGGAAACATGACCAGATAACACAACCAACTAGAAGAACCAGACTATTCTTCTAGTTCCAAAATCATTTTCACTGCTTCCTTACCTTTCACAACAGTATCCTAAATGGTAGTTTCTGCCGACATGGCTCCCTCTTACATAGCTTTCTTTCTTGAACTCTGTCTCGTCCTTTTGCTAGGCCCCTCTAAGGATTTGATCTCCTCATTAGCTCTTTTTCCAATATTAACAGCTACAGCACATATGTTATATGTAACTTCCTCCATTTTCATTCTGCTCTCCTTGATGAGTTCCCTTAGGTTGTTCTCATAGTCTTTGAGCTTGATGGGGATGTCTCTCATATGTTTTTCCATGTTGTTGATTTTATTCCAAACTGCCTTCTGGTTGTCTTCCATACTTTCTATTTTCCTTTTGAGATCCATTATCTCTTTAAACATCCATGAATAGAATTGGAGGATAGCCTTTGCTTTGCAATTAACCCATCTCGTAGGTGTGTGATTTTCCCTACCAATGTTATTGCATGACACAATTCACAAAACTAAGACAAATTTTATAAAATATTTATGGTGTTTCATATTTTGAGTCAAGTTTATCATATTAATGTTATTGCATGGCATTTTTCTCAACACATGGACAAATTTCAAAAATATTTAGGTGTTACATAATTTGAGTAAGGTTTTCCATACCAATGTTGCATGGTGTAGTTGTAACACTAGGAAAAATCTTATAAATATTCAGGGTGTTGCATATTTTTATTCTAGTTTCCCACAACAATGTCATTGAATAACATAATTCACAAAACTAGGATAAATTTAGGAAATATTTGGGTTGTTGCATATTTTGACCCAAGATTTCCCTTATAAGGTTGTTTCATGACACAATTCAGAAAACTAGGACAAATTTATTAAATATTTGGGGTGTTGCATATTTTGAGTTTGGTTTCCCATACAAATTTTCTTTCATGATATAATTCATAATATTGGGAAATTTTTTTGAAATATTTATGGTATTGCATATTTTGAGTCATGTTTCTTTACCAATGTCTTCTCATGGCACAATTCATAACACTAGGAAAAAATTTAGAAATATTTTGGGTTCTATATATTTTGAGTTGTTTTACCCTACCAATGTCATTGCACACATAATTTACAATAGTCAAAAAAATTTAAAAATATTTGTGGTGTTTCATATTTGGAGGTGACTTTTCCATACCAATGTCACACAATTCAAAACATATACAAATTTTGAAAATATTTTAGGTTTTTAATATTTGTATTATTTCTTCCCATAACAATTTCATTACATGAAGACATTCATAATACTAGGATAAGAATTATAAATATTTGGGTCATTGTATATTTTTAGTTAGGTTTCCATTACCAATGTCAATATGTAGTGCAATTCATAACCCTAGGACAAATTTTATAATTATTTGATGTCTTACATATTTTGAGTCAAGTTTATTGTATTAGTGTTGTTATGTCGCATAATTCACAACATTGGAAATTTTTTAGAAATAGCTGAGGTGTTTCATATTTTGAGTCAGGTATCCCATACCAATGTCATTGCATGACATAATTTGTAACACTAGATAAAATTACCAAAATATTTAGGGTGCTTCTCATTTTGAGTCTAGTTTTTCATACCAATCTCATTACATAGTGAAATTCACAACATTGGGAAAATTTTTAGAAATATTTTTTGTGTTGCATATTTTGAGTTGGATTTTTCATAGCAATGTTATTGCATATTGAAATTGGAAACACTTCAACAAATTTTAGAATATATATTAGGTATTGGATATTTAGAGGTGGGTTTCTTGTATCAATGTCATTATGCATGATAATTTAAAACACTAAGACAAATTTTGGAAATATTTTGGGTGTTTCATATTTTGAGTCATTATTCCTTATCAATGTTGTCACTCAATAAAATTCACAACATTAGAAAAAAATTTAGAAATATTTATTGTGTTGCATATTTCAAGTTAGTTTTAGGGCAACGATTATTTTATGTGGTATAATTATTAACTCTTAGACAAATTTCAAAAATAATTTTTGTGTTGCATAGTTTGAGTTAGGTTTCCAGTACTAATGTCATTGAGTAACCTAATTAGTAACACTAGTACAAATTTTAAAAATATTTTTAGTGTTACATATTTTGCATTAGATTTATTGTACCAATATTGTTGTCTGGTGCAATTTACAATAATGTCATAAATATAAAAAATATTTTGGGTGTTCCATATTTTGATTCAAGTCTCACATACCACTATGTGTGTAATTCACATCACTAGAATAAATTTCATAAATATTTGGGGTTTTGAATATTTTTGGTAAAGCTTCTCATACTAATGTTTTTATGTGATGCAATCTCAATACTAAGATAAATTTCAAAAATATTGGGGGTGTTGCATATTTTGAGTTGGATTTCCCATACTAATGTCATTATGTGGCACAAGTCACAACACCAAGACAAAATTCATAAATATTTTAGGTGTTGCATGGTTTGAGTCAGGTTTTCTAGCAATGCCATTATGAGATGCAAATCATAATATGGACAAATTTTATAAATATTTTGGTTGATGCATATTTTTATTTAGATTAAACCTACTAGTTTCATTACATGTCACAATTTTCAACACTTGGATAATTTTTAGAAATATTTAGCATGTTATATATTATGAGTTAGGTTTTCTATACCAATATGATACAATATATAACATGGGCACACATTTTAAAAAAATTTGGGATGTTGGATAGCTTGATTTTGTCTTCCCACACCAATATCATTACATAAAAATTCATAACATTGGGATGATTTTCATTAATATTTGGGTGTTGTATATTTTTATTTGGATTCACCCTACCAATGTCATTATACATTACATTTCACAACACTTTGAAAAAGAATTAGAAATATTTTTGGGAAGGTATATTTTAATCAAGTTTCATATACCAATGGAATTTTTTGGTGTAATTCAAAACAATAGGAAAAATTTTAAAAATATTTTAGGTATTGCATATTTTGAGCTTTGTATCCCATAAAAATGTCATTGTGTGCTCTAATTTGCAACATTGGGACACATTTTAGAAATACTTATGGTTTTTAATACTTCTAGTTAGGTTTCTAATACCAATTTCATTGCATAGTGAAATTTACAACACTAGGAAAATTTTGAAAATATTACGTGTTGCATATTTTGATTTGGGTTTCCTACACCAAGGTTGTTATGCATCACAATTCACAACACTAGGAAAAATTTAGAAAACATTTTGGGTGTTACATATTTTATATCATGTTTCATCTATGATTGTTATCGCATGGTGTAATTAGAAATACTAGGAAATACTTTATAAATCTTTGGCATGTTTTACATTTTGAGTCATTTTTCTCATACCATTTTCATTAGGTGACAAAAATATCAACACACAAACACATTTAACAAATATTTTTGGTGTTTCATACTTTTATTTCATTTTCTTGTATCAATGTCATTGAAAAATTTAATTCAAAATACTAGGATAAAGTTTTGAACTATTAGAGTTATTTCAAATTTTGAGACATGCTTCCTATGCCAATGTCACTATCTGATGTAATTTATAACACATAAATTTTATAAATATTTTAGGAGTTGAATATTTTAAACTAGATTTCTTATACCAATGTATTTTAATGGGAAAATTCAAAACTTTAGGAAAATTTTATAAATATTTAGGTTGTTTCATATTTTGATTCAAGTTTCCCATAATAAGGTTTTTGTGTTGTGTATTTTTCATCACTAGGAAAAATTCCAAAATATTTGGAGTGTTGAATTTTTTGAGTTAGGTTTCCCATAACAAGGTTGTTGTGTGGAAAAATTCACAACACAATGAAATATTTTATAAATATTTATGGCATTGAATATTTTGATTCATATTTCATATAAAAATGGCATTATGCATTATAATCATAACACTAGGACAAGTTTTAAAAATATTATGGGTGTTGCATATTTTAAATCAGGCTTCCCATACCAATATTGACATGAAAAATAATTCACAACAATGGTAAAGATTTCATAAATATTTATGGTGTTGTATATTTTGAGTTAGGTTTCTATTACCAATGTCATTGTGTAATGTGATTCACAATAATGGGACAAATTTCATAAATATTTGGAGTGATGTATGTTTTGAGTTAGGGTTCCCCTACCACTATAATTATGTGGTGTAATTTTCACCACTTAGACAAAATTCAAAAATATTTGGGTTGTTTCAAATTTTGAGTCAATTTTTCTATACAAACATCATTGTGTGATGAAATTTTTAACAATGGAACTTTTTTTCATTATTTGTGGTGTTTCATATATTGATTCAATTTTCCTATACCAATGTCATTATGTGACATAAATATGAACACTGGGATATATTTTATAAATATTTTAGGTGTTGCATATTTTTAATGAGGCTTCCCATAACAATATCATTGTGTGAGGAAATTCACAATACTAGGAAAATTTTCATAAATGTTTTTGGTGTTGCATAGTTTTGTTGAGTTGTGGAGCTAAAAACTTCACCAGATGAGCAAATGCAAGGTTGCTGTAATTACATAGTCATCGACATCAGTCAAGATCGACCGACATCCGTCAGGGATCAACTAGAGGCTGCCGACATCGATTATGGATCAGTTGATGTCGGTCATATGCAGGCAGACAGGGACTGACATCGGTCACTTGTGTGTTTCAGAAGTCTATTTTCATGGATGAATAGATTGTTTGCACGATAAGTTTAACTATTAGTATTGAGTCTGCATTTCTATTTTTGGTAGGACTAATTTGAACCTTTGATTAAGAGGTGTATCTAATGGTGGAGAATGCATAGCTCATGATCCCTAATTCTATATAATAGGGATAGATCTTCATAGCTTGTGTATGAGAAAAAGGGTGAATCAATTCAAGTAGCTGAATTATGTTTGTAATTGAGAGAGAACTCTTGAGGGAAAGAGATCTGTACATCTGAGAGGTGTGGAAGAAAGAGAAATTTATTCAATTGTATTTTCTTATGGAAGAGTTTAATACAAGTTTTCATTGTTTCTTGTATCTCTTATTCTTTGTTGATTCTGATTTCTAGTTACTTATTATTCTAGTTTAATTCCGTGTTTAGTTGCTTACACAAAAGTAATCAATTGTATCTATAAGATCCTAACAAGTGGTATCAGAGCTTGGGTTCACTAACATGTTATATCGGATCAGGTTAGTGTGTGTTGATTACAGGTCACTCATAGAGGTTTTTGATTGAGTAGGAGTAAAGCAATGGTAGAAGAAAGTAAGATAAGAATGGAGAAGTTTAACGGCAAGAATTATCAATTATGGAGGATGCAGATAGAACATTATCTATATCAAAAATATCTATACTTACCATTGTGTGGGGTTTCAAGCAAGCCCACATATATGCAAGATGAAGAATAGAATGTTCTTGATAGAAAGGCTCTAGGATCTATAAGGTTGAGCCTAGCATCTTCTGTGATTTCCAACTTATCACAGGCAAAGACAATGGCAGAATTAATGGATACTTTGGCAAATTTATATGAAAAGCCCTCAGATTCAAATAAGGTATATCTTATGAAGCAATTATTTAATTTGCAAATGCAGGAAGGTGGATTTGTATCTAGTCATCTTAATGATTTCCATGCAATAGTAAATCAGTTAAATTTAGTCAAAATAGTTTTTGATGATGAAATTAAGGCTCTCTTAATTTTATGCTCTTTACTTGAAAGTTGGCATAGTTTGGTAATGGTAGTTAGTAATACTGCATCTGCTACAAATATCTTTAAAGGTTGATGATGTTGTTAGTGTAATCTTGAATGAAGAAACTCACAGGAAAAGCACAGGGGAATCATCAGGTAATGCTTTAAGTGTTGAAAGCAAGGAAAGGTAAAAAGAGAAGGGAAATCAAGGGAGATCAAGGTCAAAGTCAAAGATGAGAAGTAGATCCAAATCTAGAAATGGAAGGAAAATAACCTGCTAGAATTGTGGAAAGATAGGGCATGCAAAGAAAGACTGCTGGTTGAAAGTTAAAGAAGAAAATCAGCATGAAGGTAAAGAAGAAGCAAAAGTTGTAGGTATTGTTGCACAAGATGATCTTATATTTTCTTTGGATAATAAAATAGAATCTTGGGTTTTAGATGCTGGTGTCTCTTTCCATGCAACCCCAAATAGAGAATTTTTTAATTATTATGTCCATGGAGATTTTGGAATAGTTTATTTAGGGGATGATGAGCCTTGTAAAATTGTTGGCAAAGGAAAAGTGTAGCTGAAATTGTAGAATGACAACACATGGGTGTTGAAATATGTCATGCATGTACCCATCTTGAAGAGGAATTTGATTTTTGGAGGAAATTTGGGGGATGAGGGTTGCATAGTAACTCTCATAGATAAATCTTGGAAGGTTTCCAAGGGCACACTTGTATTAGCCAAAGGTAAGAGAGTAGGTACTCTCTATTTATGTAATTGTATTATTGATTATTCTCCTTCTATTCTATCTACTTTAGATGTAGATGCAAAGTTGTGGCACTGTAGGCTTGGCCACATGAGTGAGAAGGGAATGACTGTTCTTAAGTCAAAAGGTAAGCTTTCAGATTTGAAAATCATAGATCTAGATTTTTGTGAGCATTGTATTTTTTGGAAATAGAAGAGAGTGAGATTTCTCAAAACTAGGTCAACAAAGAAGAAACACAAGTTGGAGCTTGTTCACATAGACATGTGGGGATCAGCTCAGGTAGCTTCTATTGGAGGATCACAATATTATGTTACTTTCATTGATGATGCTACAAGAAAGGTATGGGTTTATTGCTTAAAGAAGAAATATGATGTTTTTGACACATTTAAGAAATGGAAAGCTTTGGTTGAGAATGAATTAGGTTTGAGATTAAAGTGCCTTAGATCTAACAATGGTGGTGAGTACTGCAACTATAAATTTAATAGTTACTATTCTATGAGTGGAATACATAGGGAAAGGATGATTCTAAAGACACCTCAGCAAAATAGAGTTGCTAAAAGGATGAATAGAACAATATTGGAGTGTGCACGGAGTATGAGGTTGCATGTTGGTTTGCCCTTACAGTTTTGGGCAAAAGCTATAAAAACTATAGTTTTCCTAATTAACAGTGGACCCTCTACTACTCTAGATGGTGGAATTATAGAATCGGCTTGGACAAGTAAAAAGGTAGATCTTTCATTTCTTAGAGTTTTTGGTTCTAAAGCTTTTGTGCACGTTGATAAAGAAAATAGAAAGAAGTTGGATGCTAAATCTATGCGGTGTACTTTTATTGGTTATGGATTTAGAGATTTTGGATTCTGATTGTGGAATCTAGGAACTAACAAAATTATTAGAAGCTGTGATGTTGTTTTCAATGAGAAGGTGATGTACAGTGATCAACTCAAGAAGCTAAAGAATTTTGAGTAGGGCAATGTTGATTTGGATGAGGTGATGATCCAAAATGAGTTCACAGGGAAAAATAATCACACAGGAAGACATAGACACCGACATCGATCAGGTAGGAATTGACGTCAATCATACAAGAACCAACATCAGTCAAATAGTAACTAACATTTTTCAGACATGAACCAACATCAATCAGGTGGAACCAACGTCAGTCAAGTACAGACCTAGAGATGACCAAGATTGGTCACTAACAGAGAATTTGGGTAGACAACAAGTAGTGAATGAGTCTCAAACACCCATGAGGAGGTCAGAAAGGGCAAGTAAACCTCCAATTCATTATTTCCCTTCATTATTCTACTTGTTACTCACTGATGGTGGAGAACTAGAAAGTTTTGATGAGGCAATGCAGGTAGAAACCCAAAAATAGTGGGAGCTTGGCATGAATGAGGAAATTGATTCCTTGAAGGAGAACCAAATGTGGGATTTGGTTGAGTTGCCATCTAGAAAGAAAGCACTAAAAAATAAATGGGTTTATAGATTAAAGAAAGGAGAAAATGGACAAATGAGACATAAGGCCAGGTTGGTAGTAAAGGAATTTGCATAGAAACTAGGTATTGATTTTGGTGATATTTTTTCTCCTGTAGTAAAAATGACTTCTATTCAGACTATATTGTCTTTAGTTGCTATTGAGGATTTGCATCTTGAGCAGCTTGATGTTAAGACATTGTTTCTTCATGGAGATTTGGATGAAGAAATATATATGGAGAAGCCAGAAGGTTTTGAGGTCAAAGGTATGGAGAAGCTTGTGTATAGGTTGAAGAAAAGCTTATATGGTCTTAAGCAAGCTCCTATACAATGGTATTTGAAATTTGATAGGTTTATGATAGAGCATGGCTTTAGTAGATGTCAATCTAACCATTGTGTTTATTTTAAAAGATTGGATAATGGTAGATATATTATCCTGTTATTGTATGTAGATGATATGCTTGTTGTAGGTTCACACATGCAGGATATTACTGAGCTTAAGGTAAAATTAGCTCACACATTTGCCATGAAGGATTTAGGAGCAGCAAAGAAAATCCTTGGCATGAGTATTAAGAGAGACAGGAAAAATCATAGTTTGATTTTGTCTCAAGAGGATTATGTGAACAAGGTGTTGGAGAGGTTCAATCTGGAGGATGCAAAACTGGTGAGCACACCTATGGATGGACACTTCAAGTTGAGCAAAGAATAGTGTCCTAAATCACATGATGAGGTAGAGTACATGAGTAGAGTTCCATATGCTTTAGCTATTGGGAGCTTGATGTATGCAATGGTATGTACTAGACATGATATTGCCCAAGTAGTGGGAGTTGTCAGCAAGTTCATGGCCAATCTAGGGAAGGAACATAGGAAAGTAGTTCAGTGGATTCTCAGATATTTGAGAGGGACCAACAGTAGGCATTTATGATATGGAGGGTCAAATACTTCTCTACATGGGTATGTAGATGTGGATATGGTAGGTGACTTAGATGGCAGGAGAAGCACCAGAGGATATGTGTTCATTGTTGGTGGAATGGTGGTTAGCTAGATTTCAAAATTGTAGAAGGTTATTGCCTTGTCTACTATAGAGGTAGAATACATTGCAGTCATAGAGGCTAGCAAGGAGATGATTTGGATGACTCGGCTCATGGAAGAGTTCAGAAAGGAGCAAGAGAGTTACAAATTATACAGTGATAGTCAAAGTGCAATTCATTTGGCAAAGAATTCAGCCTTTCATTCAAGAACCAAACATATATAGATTAGGTACCACTTCATTAGACATGTATTGGAGGATGGTGAGTTGAAGATGGAAAAGATCCATACAGATAAGAACATTGCTGATATGTTAACAAAGCTGGTAATAAAGGAGAAGTTGAATCTTCATTTAACTTTTGTTGGTCTTCAAGATTGAACTTGAAGATGGAGAAACAAGCTAGAGGATGTTGTTGTATAGGTACAGGTGTAGCTATTTATCTCCAAGTGGGAGATTGTTGAGTTATGGAGCTAAAAGCTTCACCAGATGAGCAAATGCAAGGTTGCTGTAATTACACAATCACCAACATCAGTCAGGATCAACCAACATCAGTCAGGGATCAACCAGAGGCTACCAATGTTGGTTATGGATTAGCTGACATCAGTCATATGCAGGTAGATAGGGACCGATGTCAGTCACCTGTGCATTCTAGAAGTCTATTTTCATGGATGAATAGATTGTTTGCATGATAAGTTTAACTGTTAGTATTGAGTCTGCATTTTATTTTTCATAGGACTGATTTGAACCTTTGATTAAGGGCGTATCTAATGGTGGAGAATGCATAGCTCATGATCCCTAATTCTATATAATAGGGATAGATCTTCATAGCTTGTGTATGAGAAAAAGGGTGAATCAATTCAAGTAGCTAAATTGTGTTTGTAATTGAGAGAGAACTCTTGAGGGAAAGAGATTTGTACATCTGAGAGGTGTGGAAGAAAGAGAGATTTCTTCAATTGTATTTCCTTAGGGAAGAGTTTAATACAAGTTTTCATTGTTTCTTGTATCTCTTATTCTTTGTTGATTCTAATTTCTAGTTACTTATTATTATAGTTTAATTTTGTGTTTGGTTGCTTACACAAAAGTAATCAATTGTATCTATAAGATCCTAACAATTTTGAGTCAAGTTTATACTATCAATGTCATTGCATAGTTTATAGCACTGGGAAAAATTTTATAAATATTTGGGGTGTTCATATTTTGAGTTAGTTTTGTCATACCACTATCACTATGCAACATAATTTGTAACACTTAGACAAATTTCATAAATATTTTGGATGGTGCATATTTTGAGTTTGTGTTTCAATACCAATGTTTTTAAATGGTGTAATTCACAAAATAGGGACAAATATATACAATATTTTGGGTGTCTCATATTTTGAGTTGGGTTTCCCATACCAATGGCATTATACAACATAATTATCAAACTAGGACAAATTTAGAATTTTTTGTGTTGCATATTTTGAGTCCAATTTCCCATACCAATATCATTGCCTAGCACAGTTATCAACTGAGATAAATTTCAAAAATTTAACTTGTTTCATATTTAAGTCAGGATTACCATATGTGTTTCATTACATGACATAATTTGTAACACTGGGATAAATTTTATAAATATTTTGGTTGTTGCATTATTTGATTATAGTTTCTTATACTAGTGTTTTTACATGACTAATTGACAAAACTCATGAGATTTTACAAAATATTTGTGATGTTTAATATTTTGAGTTGGGTTTCCCACACTAATTTCATTACCCTACACAATTTTCAACATGGGGAGAAATTTAAAAATATTTAGGGAATTACATATATTAATTTAGGTATCCCATACAAATATCATTTCCTAACACAATTCATAACATTGAGACAAATTTTAGAAACATTTAGGTTGTTACATAGTTTGAGCCAAGTTCCCCATACCAATGTTGTTACATGATGTAATTCACAACATAGGGAAAATTTGTGGAAATATTTGGGGTGCTGCATATTTTGAATAAAGTTTCCCATACCACTATCATTAGATGATGTATTTCAAAACACAAAAAAATAACACATATTTGGGGTGTTGAATATTCTGAGATGGGTTTATGCTACCAATCTCATTGCACAACACAATTTACAAAACTTAGACAAAATTCATAAATATTTCAGGTGATGCATATTTTGAGTTGAATTTACCTTACTAATGTCATTGCATGTCAAAATTCATAACACTAGGAAAAATTTAAGAAATAGTTCAGGTATTACATATTTTGAATTGGGTTTTCTATACCAATTTGTTGTACTTCATAAAACTGGCACAAATTTTGAAAATATTTGGGTTTTTGCATATTTTGAGTTGGACTTCACACACTAGTATTGTTGCATGCAAGTAGGATAAATTTCAAAAACATTTTTTTGTTACATATTTTAATTTAGGTTTCCCCTACCAATGTTGTTACATGACCAATTTCATAACATTGGTAAAAAAGTAAAAATATTTGGAGGATTGCATATTTTTAGTTAGGTTTCATATTTTTAAACATTTGGTGTTTTTAATATTTTGAGTCATGTATCCCATACTAATGTTTTTATTCATCACAATTCACAACAATAATACACATTTTATTAAAATTTGAGGTGTTGCATATTTTAATTTTGATCTAGCATGCCAATGCCATTATGTGATACAATTTGCAACACTAGGATAAATTTATAAAATATTTGTAGTGTTTCATATTTTAAGTTAATTATCTTGTACCATTGTCATTATGTAGTGAAATTCATGAAATAGGGGGGGGGGGGGGAATATTACATGTCTTTCATATTTTGACTCAAGTTTCATGTACCAATGTTAGATGTGCCATAATTCATAACACTCATAAAAATTCAAAATATTTTAGGTGTTCCATATTTTGATTCAAGTTTACCCTACCAATGTCATCATGTGGTGAAATTTAAAATAATATAAAAAATAGAAATATTTTGTGTGTTTCATATTTTGAGTCAATTTTATCATACCAATGTTATTACATGGCATAATTCTCAACACTCAGACATATTTAAAAAATACTTTGAGTGTTGTATATTTTGAGTTAGGTTTTTCATACCAATGTTATTACATAATGCAATTCATAACATTAGAGTAAAATTTGGAGATATTTGGTGTGTTATATATTTTGAGTCATGTATCTTGTACCAATGTCATTACCTAAGTTAATTTATAACACTAGGATAAATTTTATAAATATTTTAGGTGTTACATATTTTAATTCATGTTTCCCACACCAATGTCATTGTATGGGGAAATTTTATACAATGGGATAAATTTTATAAATATTTGAGTTATTACATATTTTGAGTCTATTTTCCCATACCAATGTCATGCAACATAATTTTTAGCATCGGGAAAATATTCCAAAATATCTAGGGTGTTACATTTTTTGATTCAATGTTTCCCATACCAAGGCTATCATGTAGCATAATTCACAACACAAGATAAAAATTAATAAATATTAGGGGTGTTGAATATTTTAAGTTAAGTTTCCAATAATAATATCATTACTCATAACAATTCACAAAACTAAGACAATTTTTTTAAAATATTTTTGGTGTTGCATATTTGAATCGGGCTTCCCATACCAATATCATTATGTGAAGTAATTCACAACAATGAGAAAATTTTCATAAATATTTGGGGTGTTACATATTTTAAGTCAAGCTTCCACTAACAATGTGATTGCATAATGTGACTCAAAACATTGGTACAATTTTATAAATATCTTTGGTGTTGCATATTTTTATTTAGGTTTATCATACCACAATTATTGTGCCTCACAATTTGTAAAACTTAAACAGATTTCATAAATATTTTGGGTGCTGCATATTTTCAGTCAGTATTCTAATATTAACATCATTTCTTTTTGAAATTCATAACATTGGGACAATTTTTTGAAATGTTTGGGTTTTTTTATATTTTGAGATGGGTTTCCCATACCAATGTCATTTCCCAACATAATTATCACACTAGGACAAATTTAAATTTTTTCTAGTTTCCCATATAATTATCATTACCAATGTAATTAGTAACACTAGTAGAAATTTAAAAAAAACTAGGTGTTGCGTATTTTGATATGGGTTTCCCATACCAACTTCATTACATGATATAATTTATAACACTAGAAAAAAAATATATTTGGGGTATTACATATTTTGAGTCTAGTTTCTCATATAAATGTCATTACATGATGTAATTTCCAACAATATGACAAATTTCATAAATATTTTATTTTTTGCATATTTTAAGTTGGGTTTCCTATACCAATGTCATTGCATGAGTGTTTCAAAACACTTGGAAGTTTTTCAAAAATACTTTGGGTGTTTCATATTTTGAGTTAGGTTTTTCATACCAATTTCATTACAC
This sequence comes from Torreya grandis, assembly GCA_037957365.1. NCBI lineage: Eukaryota > Viridiplantae > Streptophyta > Pinopsida > Cupressales > Taxaceae > Torreya > Torreya grandis. Next base: position 2,492,179 of record JARHVA010002118.1, read on the forward strand.
AACATAATTGATAACATGGGGATAAATTTCAAAAATACTTAGGGTATTTCATGTTTTGAGTTAGGTTTCTAGTAACAATGTCTTTGTAATGGCATAATTCACAACATAGACAAATTTTATAATTATTTTTATTATTTCATATTTTGATTCAGATTTCCCATATGAATGTCATTGTGTAGTAAAATTCATATCACTTAGACAAATTTCAAAAATATTTAGGGTATTGCACATTTTTTCAAGCTTCCTATACCAATGTCATTACACAAGAATGTGACAAAATTCATAAATATTTTGGTTTCCCCATACCAATTTCATTATGTGGCATTATTTTTAACACTATAATTTTTTTTTAAAATATTTAGGCTATTGCATATTATGAGTCCGGTTTCCCATACCAATGCCATTGTAAAGTGTAATTTATAAGACTAGGATAAATTTAATAAATATTTGGGGTGTTGCATGTCTTGAGTTGGGATTCCCATACTAATTTATTTGTGTTATTTAACTTTTAACACTAGGATTTTTTTTGGAAATATTTTCATTGTTACATATTTTGAGTTAGGTTTATCGTACCAATGTCATTGAGTAGTGTGATTTGCAATATTAGGACTTATTTTAAAAATAATTGGGGTATTGCATATTTCTAGTCATGTTTCCCATACCAATGCTATTATATAGTTAAATTATAAAAAATTGAGACAAATTTAAGAAATATTTAGGGTGTTGCATATTTTAAGTCAAGTTTTTTGTACCAATGTAATTTCATGGTGCAATATCCAACACTAGGATTTTTTTCGAAAATATTTTAGGTGTTACATTTTTTGAGCCATGTTTCATGTAACAATATCACTGCATATTGTAATTCAAAATATAAACACTTTTAAAAAATTTTAGGGTTGTTACATATTGTAAGTTAGGTTTCCCATACCAATGTCACTATGTGGCACAATTCACAACATTGGGATAGATTTCAAAAATATTTGGGTTGTTGTATATTTTGATTCAGGTTTGATTTAACAATGTCATTGCATGATGAAATTCAAAAATTTGAGAGAAATTTTGAAAGTATTTAAGTTGTTACACATTTTGAGTCAGGTTTCCCTTACTAATATTCTTGTGTAGATAATTGGTAGCATGGATAAATTTTATAAATATCTAGGATATTACCTATTTTGAGTTAGGTTTATTATAAAAATGTTATTTAACATCATAATTTTTAACACTTAGATAAATTTTTGAAATATTTTTGACATTACATATTTTGAGTCAGGTTTCTCATACCAATGTCATTACACATCACAATTCACAACACGAGGATAAATATAAGGATTATTTTTAGTGTTCCATATTTTGAGTTGGTTTTCCCATTCCAATTTTGTTGACTTATGTAATTTGAAACATATGGAAATATTTAAAAAATATTGGGGTTGTTTAGTATTTTGAGTTGGTTTTTCGGTACCAATGTCATTATGCATTGAAATTAACAACACTTGGACACATTTAGATATATATGGGTTTATGAATATTTTGATATGGGTTTATCATACAAAGGTTATTTAGTAGTGTAATTTATAACACTAGGAAAAAAATTATAAATATTTTAGGTATTTTACATTTTGAGTTAGGTTTCCCATACCAATGTTGTTGTGTGATGTAGTTTATGATAGTAGAAAAAACATAATAAATATGTTGGGTGTTGCATATTTTGAGTTAATTTTTTGTACCAATGTCACTGTGTAGGAAAACTCACAACAATAGGATTGATTTAAGAAATATTTTAGGTATCACATATTTTGAGTAGGCTTTCCCATACCAATGTCATTACACCAAATAATTCACAACACTGACAAATTTTAAAAAAATTATGGAGTTACATATTTTGAGTTGGGTTTCCACTTCCAATGTGGTTGCCTGGTGTAATTCATGACACTAGGATAAAGTTTTAAAACATTTGGAGTTTTCTATATTTTGAGTCAATTTTCTTTGACCAATGTCATTGTGTGATGTAATTTGTAGCATACATAGTTTTCAATAATATATGGGTGTTGCATAGTTTGATTCATGTTTCCCATACTAATATTTTTGTGTAGAAAAATTTTAAACACTAGGAAAAAGTTTACAAATTTATAAATGTTGTGTCACAAAATTTACAACACTAGGAATAATTTCATAAATAACGAGGTTATTACATACTTAAGTTTAGTTTCCCATACCAATATCATTATTTAGTGTAATTATCTAAAATGGGACAAATTTAATAGATATTTGGGGTGTTGCATTTTTTTTGGGTTTCCCATACCAATGTCATTACATAAATACTTCATAACACTCAAATTTTTTGTAGAAACATTTAGGGTGTTACATATTTTATATCCAATTTTCTATACCATTGTCATTGCATTGTGCAATTCAAAATGCTTAAAAATAATTCATAAATATTTATGTTGCTACATATTTTGAGTTGGGTTTAACCTACCAATTTTTTTTGCATGAAATAATGTATAACACTCATAAACATTTGGTGTGTTGCATATTTTGAATCAGGCTTCCCATACCAATATCATTGAATAAATAAATTCATAACACTGGGAAAAATTTCAAAATTATTTGGGGTGTTGCATATTTTTAGGTAAGATTCCCCAACCAATGTTGTTGCATGATGTAATTCATAACACAAAAAAAAAATTAGAAATATATTTGTTTTTACATATTTTGAGTCAAATTTCCTATACTAATGTCATTATGTGGCATAATTCACAATACTAGGAAAAAATTAAAAATAAATTGTAGTGTTAAATATTTTGATTCAAGTACCCCATACCAATGTCATTGCATGACATAATTCACAACACTTGGATTTTTAAAAAAAATATTTGGGGTATTTGATATTTTTAGTTTGGTTTCCCACACCAATTTTATTGCATGGCACAATTCAAAACACTGTGAGAAATTTTAGAAATATTTTTGGTGTTGTATATTTTGATTCATGTTTCCCATAGTAATCTCATTATGTAACATGATTATCAACACTAGGAAAAAATTGAAATATTTTAGGTGTTGCATATTTTTAGTTAGGTTTTCTATACCAATGTCATTGCATTGTGAAATTAATAACATTATGACAAATTATGGAAACATTTGGGGTGTTGCATATTTTGAGTTAGGTTTCCCATACCAATGTTATTTTACAACAAAATTCACAAAAATGGGACAAATTTAAGAAATATTTGGGTTTTTGTATATTTTGAGTTAGGTTTGCCATAATAATGTCTTTTCATAATTCAATTTACAACACTGGGACAAATTTCAAAAATATTTTTAGTGTTTCATATTTTGAGTGCAATTTCCCCTACATATGTCATTACATGGCACAATTTACAGCACTGGGATGATTTGTGAAATATTTGGGGTGTTACATATTATAAGTGGGGTGTACCATACTAACATCATTTCTCAACATAGTTTAAAACATTGGGACAAATTTCAAAAATATTTTAGGGGCTACATATCTTGTGTCAAATTTATCATAATTTTTTTAACATGAATTAATTCATAACACTAGGACAAGTTTTAGATATATTTAGAGTATTTTATGTATTATGTAGGAATCCCATACCAATTACATTAAATGACATAATTTTCCATAATTGGATAAATTTTAGAAATATTTGGTGTATTTCATACTTTGAATCTAGTTTACCATACCAATATCATTATATGGCACAATTCACAACACAAAAAAAATTATAAATATTTGAGGTGTTGCATATTTTTATTCAGGTTTCCCTTAATAATGTCATTGTGCATCATAATTCAAAACACTAGAATAAATTTCCAAAATATTTGGGGTGTTTCATATTTTGAGGTGGGTTTACCATAAATATGTAATTTACATCACAATTCACAACACTGGGAAAAATTTCATAAATATTTGGAGTGTTGAATATTTTGAGTTGGGTTACCCATACTAATGTCATCGTTTCATGTAATTTCCAACACTAGGAAAAATTTCCAAAACATTTGGTGTGTTGCATGACACAATGATAACACTAAGATAAATATCTAAAAAAAATTTGGTGTTTCATATCTTGAGTCAAGTTTCAAGTACCAATTTATTTTCATGACCTAATTCAAAACATTAAGAGAAATTTCAAAAATATTTGGGTGTTGCATATTTTTAATCAAATTTATCATACCAATGTTGTGTGACATATTTGTAACACTCTAAAAAAATTTAAAAATATTTTGGGTGTTTAATGTTTTGAATCAAACTTCCCATATTAAAGTCATAATTAGACACAAATTTCAACAATAGAACAAATTTCAAAAATATTTAGTGTTGCATATCTTGATTCAGGATGTCCATACCAATGTTGTTGTGTGACACATTCATAAAACTAAAAAAAATTTAAAAATTATTTGGGTTGTTACATACTTTGAGTTATGTTTCTCATACCAAGGTTATTCTACAATGTAATTCAAATAGTAGGATAAATTTTAGAAATATTTTAGATTTTTTAAATTCTGATTGAGGATTCCCATACCAATGTTGTTATGTGATGTCTTTTGAAACAATAGGAGAATTTTAAAACTATCATTTAATTCACAACATAGATAAATTTTAGAAATATTTGGGGTGTTTCATATTTTAAGTGATTTTTGTTGTACCAATGTCATTATGTGGGGAAATTCTCAATACTATGATAAATTTAAGAAATCTTTGGGGTGTTAAATATTTTGAGTTAGGTTTCTTGGACAATCATCATTGAAAAAAGTAAATATAGACACTCATACATATGTTAGAATTTTTTAGAGTGATACATATTTTGAATCAATTTTTACATAACAAGGTTATTGTATTTCACAATTCACAATAATTGGAAATATTTTAGAAATATTTGTGGTGTTTCATATTTTGAGTAAATTTTATCATACTAGTGTCATTTCATGACATAATCCCAAACATATACAAGTTTAAATCATATTTGGGTTTTTCATATTATAAGGCAAGTTTCTCATATCAATGTTATTCCATAGTATAATTCATAACACTAGAAAAAAATTCAAAAATATTTGTGGTGTTGTATATTTTTAGTATGGTCTCCCATACCAATGTAATTATGTGATGTAATTTGTAACATTGGGACAAATTTTATAAATATTAGTTTTTCACACATTTTGAGTCAATTTTCTCTTACCAATGTTCTTATGTAGTTTAATTCATAAAACTAAGACAATTTTAAAAAAAAATTGCGGTGTTGTACATTTTGATTCAGGTTTCCATTACCAATTCATTACATGGTGCAATTTGTAAGATTAGGTAAAAATTGGAAATATTTCTGGTGTTGCATATTATTAGGTCAAGTTTACCATACCATTATCATTACATGGCATAATTGACAATACTAGGAAAAAAATTATTAATATTTGGGGTGTTGTATATTTTGAGTGAGGTTTACCCTACCAATCCCCTTGTTTTACATAATTTATAACACTCAAACCCTATTCATAAATATTTTGGGTGTTTCATATTTTGAGTTAGGTTTCACGTACTAATGTGGCATAATTAGTAACACTAGGAAAAATTTATAAAACATTTGTTGTGTTACATATTTTGATTATTCTTTTCGATCTCAATTTAATTGCATAAGTAAATTTATAACACTAGTAAAAAAATTATAAATATTTGTAGTGTTACATATTTTGAATCAGGTTTCCTTTACCCATGTCATTGTGCCATATGATTCACAACACTAAGACACAATTTATATATAATTGGCTTGTTTCATATTTTGAGTTAAGTGTATTGTCCTAATGTCAATGGGTGGCACAATTTATAACACTGGGGCAAATTTCATAAATATTTGGGGTGTTACATATTTTGAGTGAGGTATCCAAAACCAATGTCATTACATGAGGCAATTTGCAACACTAGGAAAAAAATTAGAAATATTTGGGGTGTTGTGGATTTTGAGTTAGGTTACTGTAGAGTAAACAATACTTTATGTTTCATTATAAGTTTCAGTTACATGCTGCAAAGTTTTATTATCGCATAATTTGGTTCGAGATGGTGAAGTTTTGAAAACAAAGCATGGGCTCTATTTTCCTTTTGATTCATTTTTCTCCAAGTGTTGAAATCAAGTGGATACTACCAAGTGTCATCATCTGAAGCACCTTTCATATTTTCTATGCATTGGTTGGAATGTGCCACATATCTCACAGTGACTCAGTAGAATGCACCAAGTGTCAACATCCACAGTTACATATCAACACCCACGTTTCATCTCTTTTTGGCAAAAGGTTTTAACAAGCTAAGTATCAGAATAAAGCATAAAGTGCCAAGTGGAAATCATAGAAGGTCTTAGTTTTGCTTTTCTAAAAGTGATGGAAGCTGCCACGTACTCTAGCAAAAGAAAGTGAAAGCCACCACATGTTGCGGTTTGAATTATCTTTAGTTTTACCTCACTGATATAGCAAAGACTCTGGTGGGTCTCAAGTTTTGTGTATAAAGCAAGCAGAAGCCACCAGGTGTCACTGTTCGTGTAAATGTGAAATGAGGCTCAATTGTTTCTATGGAATAAATAGAGAAAGTAGAGAGCACCACGTGTCCTCCTCCATAGATTTCTAAAAGGGTTGCTAAAAGGAGCAAAGACTACAACCTAACCCAGATAAGTAGAGAAGACACTGCCACATATCCTTTGTTAAAGCAAGTGGAAATTGACACCTATTAGTGTGTCCTTTTTAAAGTTACTTAGGTAAGAAATGGTGTGGGTCTTATTTTCTTAAGCTGTTGAAGTTTCAAGGAAGCAGATAGCGACAAGTGTTAAAGGTAGAACATGGCTGAGCAAAGACACAAAAGAGTATAAGTTATGTGGAAGGTGCCATGTGTGTTCGATGGGTGATACAAAACATGACAAGTGTCATCCTCTAGTGTTTCCTAAAGTAATAAGAAAAAATTGGCTAAGTGTTACCTAGAGTTTAAGAGAAGGGAGTGTCCTGTAATCTATTTTTGCCAATGAACTGCCATAAGATGAAGCATTTTAAAATCTATAAGATATCTTCTGTTAGACACTTTCATTTAGGGGAATATTTCATTTGCACTGTTAGATTGGGAACAAGTAGACAATCCAGAGTGGATCCAAGGATATAAATAAGGTTGTAGAGATCACCAGAAGAAGGATCATCATCAATTATTAGAGAGAATTTTTGAGAGAAATTATTGTAAAGAGTCTAGACTTTCTAGAGCTGTGACTAAGTAATATCATTTGCTTTTGTCTCATTTTCTTAAGTTGAAAGTTTTATATAACTATACATGGTTTTTGTGCCTCTTACATGACTAGAAAATTTAAATAAGAAGATTTAACCCTATGCCCTTGTTGATATTTTTTGTGTCATTTGCAAAAGTAGTCTAGGTTGTAGACTTTTTATAACTATGATTAGGAATGTCATTTGCTTTTGTCTCATTTTCTTGAGTTGAAAGGTTTATATAACCTTATGTGTTTCTATGCCTCTTATATGACTAGAAAATTCAAATAAGAAGATTGAACCCTATGCCTTTGTTGACATTTTTTGTATCATAGAAAAAGTAGTTTATACTATGAGCCTCTATTTCTATTATTTCCATCTTTTACATTGATCATGCACTTGTTTGCTCTTAAATGTAAATGAATCCTAAATATAGTCTCACTGTGCTTAGGATTAAGATCAAATTACATTCAGGTACATCACCATAGATTAGATTTCCTTTTTTGCATTTGTGTTTTTTATTTAAATTCCTATCACTTTTCCCAGTATTTACTCAATTTAAAGAAGAACCAGCTTCTCAAAAATCTGGAGGTTGTTTCAAGATGCAAGTCCCATATCTTGAAACTTCCCATTATTGTTGATTAGAATCAAGCACAATTTTAAATCATCAATAGTTTTTGGCACACCCAGTGGGACCAATATTGAAGTTTCTTTCAAGATCATATGAACCAGAGAGCTACGAGGAGTCATAGCTATGGACCAATAACTAGATCTCAATCTGCTACAAATCTAGGTATTCTTTTGCTACCTTGATAACTATTCCAAGAAGAAGAGTCAACCAATTTGTACCAATACCAAGAGAAAATATGGGAGCCCCTATACCCCCAAGAAATTATGTGAGTTGGAACACTAGTACTCCCTTAGTCCTCCCAATACCACCAGCCATTTGGGATCCTATCCTAGTGAATGCCCTAAAAGATCTACCCAAATTTAGTGGGCAAGACTTTAAAACACCTGAGGAGCATCTTTAGGATGTATCAGATGTCTGTGTTATACATGTTGTCACATAGCAAAATGTGGCCATAAGATTATTAACAACTTCTTTTAAAGGGAAGGCTCTAGAATGGTATCGGTCTTTGACCCCAAATACCATATCTACATGGGATCAGCTTGGAGATATTTTCTTTGAAAGATTTGTAGATAAGGGTGATAAGTCTTCTTTATTACAATGGTTAATTACCATTCAAAGGGGACCACAAGAAGACATGATTGACTTCAATTCCAGATTTCAAAAGACTTGGGATAGAATCCCTGTTACAGCTATACCATTACTAGGTATGGCCATTGTGTTTTATGTTAAGGCTTTGAATTCAGATATATCTATTATGATTCAGTCACTTGGAGGACACACTTTGCTAGAGGCTTATGAATATGTGGTTAGAGCTGAGAACAATTTGATAGATGCTGGAAAATTACCTCCAAGGGCTCCCATGCCCATGTTCTTAGAAATTTCCTTGCCATTACCTCAAGAAGTCCCTAAATCTATAAGCCCACCTATGTCTATGTACACTTACCCTCAACCATCTTCTAAAGACATTGTCCCCACTCACTCATCTGAGTTGGATGTTATTAAGAATATCTTAAGGATGTTTTCTAATGAGCTAATCAATATAAAAGATAGTAGAATACTTTCTCTAAGCCTCCATATCAAGGCTATCAAGAAAACATATTTTCATCTTAGCCAAACCAATATTAGGGTCCTCCAAGACAAACTAACCATCAGCTAGCAAATCAATTAGTTGTAGTTCCCACACCCTCACAAACTATTCCTCCCAATTCAAATAGGGAGATTGTTCCAGGGTAAAATAATTATGTGGATAATACTAATACCTGGTGTTTCCCTTGAAATAATGCTCATACACCTAAAGATCATCCTATGGGTAATATACAACAATAGGTGGTAGAGCAAAGAAGAATAGATGGTCAATTTGCAAGTTCTAGTGACAATCAAGCCTACCAATCTCTTGGTATGCAAAATTCAATCTTAGTGGCTCATATGCAAGGGATGTCCTTGCAACAAGAGGAAGAAATAGCCCTAGAATACACTTTGTTCTCATGGGTTGAAGATGAAGAATTAGTATGTTCGAATGAAGCTTCTATTTCCAAGAAACCAGTAGTGTAATCAGACTACTATACTAGATCAAAGAGAAGAATGCTAGAACAACCTGAAGTTGTAAACAATGAAGCTATGGAGAATCCTTCATTTCAAAATCATCAACACGTAGCTATTAGACAAGAAATACTTCAGCCAGTGTAGAATCAAGAAGTTCCTGAACAAGTTCAAAGAAAGATAAGATATCCTGATCTTCCAAAAATTCAAAATTTTGGACCAATGAATGTGGTAGATCAGCTAAAGATGACCCCAACACAAGTATCAATTTGGGACATGTTGGCTATTCTTGAACAAAGGATACTGTTACAAGAAGCTCTTCAAAATCAAGTAATGCCCAAATGTACTGAAGGACCTGCTAATAAAAGAAAACTCAAAAACCCAATTCATCTATAGATAATAGCCCTAACAAACAATGTATCAGAGGTAAGCAAATCCAAACTGGATCCTTTCTATTCAACTAAGATAGGTGATTAGACTAAGCATAATCAAGAAAAATAAAATAAACAGTTGTTAGCTATGATGCATAATGACCCATATGAAAATTATAACTCTACTAGTTTGGGCATTTATGTTATTTTTGATGAGGACCATGAAATCCCAAATGTTTTAAGGGAAGAGACACCAACTACTCAAGGATCCAAAAAAGATCCAAAAATCTAGACTTTAAATTTTGATGGGGCTAGAAGTAAAAATGGTGTTGGAGAGGGAATTTGTCTTATTACTCCAAATGGTGAAAAAAATTTAAGGGCTATCTGTTTTCAATTTTCTTGTACTAATAATGATGCTAAGTATGAATCTTTAGTACATGAGATTCTATTAGCCAAGAAAAAGGGAATAAAGAATCTAATAGTAAAAGGAGATTTAGAATTAGTAGTAAAGCAAATTAGAGAAACGAAAATAATAAAGAATTTTAGAATGAAATCATATAAGCATAGAATTTGGGACTTAATAGAATATTTTGAAGCTTTTAATATTGAAGTAGTTCCCAGGATTCAAAATTTTGAAGCTGATAGGATGGCACAGATTGGTTCATAGTTTGATCTAGCAACTGGCCTATTAGTTAATAATGAGTCAGTAAAGGTTATAGTAAGGCTAGCTATTCTTGATAATGATGAGAATTGGAAAGTATTTGAGAATGATTCTCAAGTACTCTCATTCTTGCAACAATCAGGAAAATTTGTTGATCAATTGCAACCAAAGATTGAAGAGGCATATGAGGATCAAATTATACAATTAAAGAATAATAAGCTTCCCAAAGGTTTAATCACTTTAGAAAGTCTTTTTGATCTAGAAGATGTAAGCCTAGAGAAGAAAAGGTTCCAAGCAAACAAAGTAGATTATTCTAAAATAGAGGTGAGTGAAGGGAAAAAATTAAAAGTTGGAAATTTTGTAACTCAAGAAGAAAAGGAAAGGCTAATTGAATTATACAAAAAATATGATAGAGTCATAGCCTAGAGCTATGAAGACCTTCATGGATATAATAGAGATGTCATTCAGCATACAATAGAACTGACTAAAGGATCTAATTAGGATCTAATCCTGTTAGAAAAAAATAGAGGCCAGTGAATCCAAGAATCGAACCTCTAATGGTAGATGAGTTGTAGAAACTTTTAGATTCTAAAATAATTTTTCCAATCAAACACTCAACTTGGGTATCAAATCTAGTACTAGTTAAGAAAAAGAATGGTGATATAAGACTTTGTGTAGATTTTAGAGATCTAAACAAAGCATCTTTGAAGGATCACTATCCCTTGCCCTCCATGGAATAAATTATACAAACTGTGGCTGGATCAGAGAGATTTTCTTTGCTAGATTGTTTCTCTGGATACAATCAAGTTTGGTTGGCTAAAGAAGACCAATACAAGACTGCTTTTACTACCAAGTGGGGAGCATTTGCATATGCTAAGATGCCATTTGGCTTGTCAAATGCTGGAGCCAATTTTTAGAGAGCAATGGATTTTACATTTAGAGAACTGATAAATAAAATCATGTTCATTTATCTTGATGACCTTACTATTTTATTCAAAGAATGTTTCTGATCATTTTGATCATTTAGAAGCTATGTTTAAAAAACGTCAAGAATTTGGAATATCCTTAAATCCTAAGAAATGCATCTTTGCAGTCCCTCAAGGAAAATTATTAGGACACATAGTATCTAAAGAAGGAGTTTCCATAGACCCAGAAAGAGTGGAAGCTATAATGAACTTACCTCTTGCAGTCAATAAGAAAGCAATTCAATCTTTCTTGGGAAAGATTAATTTCATTAATCGGTTCATATCTGACTTTGTAGGCTTAGTAAGACCAATGACACTTTTGATAAAAATGATCTAATTTTCAAGTGGACTACGGAAGGAAGGAAAACCTTTGAAGATGTTAAGAAAGCTATCTCAATAGCTCTAGTACTTAAAAACCCAGATTTTTCTAAGCCTTTTGTAATGTATGTATATGGTGGAGAACTCAGTATTGCTACTGTCCTAACACAAAATGATGATAAATAGGAAGGAGAACATCTAATAGCCTTTTTCTCAAGAACTCTTAGGGAATATGAAACCAAATATAAATTTATGGAAAAACAAGCATATGCCATGGTAAAAGCTTTCAAAAAGTTCAGGCACATAGTATCAGGAAGTAAAATTTTGATACTTGTAGCGCATCCAAGTGTTAGAGAATACATTGTGGAAGGGGAAATTACTAAAAAAGGAGCAAACTAGATAACTAATATCCTTTAATATGATGTAGAAGTCAAACCCACTAAATTAGTTAGAGGTAGGGGTTTGTGCCAATATATGACTCAAGAGCTTGAAAAGATGATACCTAAAGAAACAAATTTAGGAATAGAAGAAGAAATTGTATTGAGAATACAAGAAGTTGATCAGGAATCTTGGGTTACAAGTAGGATTCATTTTATGAAAAATGAGATTTACCCAAGAGAGCTCCCTCAAAATAAGAGAAGATACTATAGGATACAAGGAGTTCATTTTGTTTTAATTGAATAGGTTCTTTTCAGAAGAAATTATGATGGCAAATTGTTAAGATGTGTAGAAGAGGATGAGGCTAAGAAAATACTACATGAAATGCATCATGGAGTATCAGGTAGACATTTTTCTACAAAGACCATAGCTATAAAGATAAGTGAAGTAGGTTATTTCTATCCTACTTTATTTATAAATTATTATCAGTTGGTTAAAAAATGTCAGTCTTGTCAATATTATGTGGGGATGAGAAGGAATGCAACAATGCCTCTTAGCCCTATAATTATGGATGAACCTTTTGCCCAATGGGGTCTTGACTTCACTGGAATGATAAATCTAGTATCTAGTATGGGTCACAAATGGATCTTAATAGCCAAAAAATATTTCACCAGATGGACGTAGGTAGTGCCACTCAAAGAAGCAATAGAAAATTTGATCCTAAACTTTCTAGGGAGTATCACTACTTGTTTTGGGGCTCCTCATACCATAATTTTAGATAATGCTAAAGCATTTTTAGGGTCTAAAGTATCCAAATTTGCATTAAAGCATGGAGTATATCTAAAAACTTCTTATAATTATTACCCTTAGGGTAATGGTTTGGTAGAATCAATTAATAAGAACCTGACTAGATTCATTAAAAGAGTAGGGGCTGATCATCACAAGGAATGGCATAAAGTGCTCAATTTAGCACTATGGCCTGATAGAATTACACCTAAACAGGTGATCAAAATGTCCCCATATGAATTAGTATATGGGAAACCTACTATAATTCCCCTAAGCTTGGAGATTCTTGCTCTCCAGCTAATCAATTAGATTGAAATTGAAGAAAATGGCCCCATGCAGGTTAGATTAGCAGAACTTCTAGAAGTTTAGGAAAAGAGAAATGTAGCACATGATTCATTGAAAAAAGATAAGAAAATAGGTAAAGACTATTTTGATAAGAGGACTTCAAATCCTCATTTCGAAACAGGCTCAATTATTTTAAAATGGGATGTAAGAGCTGCCAAACTAGGTCAACACACTAAGTTTGAAGCATTATGGACTGGCCCTTATAGAATTCGGGCATGTAAACAACAAAATTCATTTGAGCTAGAAATGATGGAAGGTTAACTTGATGAGATTATTGTAAATGGAATCTATTGAAACATTTTAGTTAAACTGTGTTTTTTAGCAATTTTGGATTATGCAAGAGTTGTGGTTTTTTTTTGAGCAGGCTCAAAAGTCCTTAGGGTCACCAATAACTGTAGAGTAAAGAATACTCTACATTTCATTCTGAGTTTTAGTTGCACACTGCAAAGTTTTTTTCCCACATAATTTGGTTTGAGATGATGAAGTTTTGAAAATAGAGCGCGGGCTCTATTTTTCTTTTGATTCATTTTTCTCCAAGTGTTGAAATCAAGCAAATACTGCCAAGTGTCATTGTTTGAAGCACCTTTCATATTTTCTATGCATTGGTTAGAATGTGCCATGTATCTCATAGTGACTTAGTGAAATGCACCAAGTGCCAACATCTATGGTTACATACTGGCACCCACGTTTCATCTCTTTTTGGTGAAAGGTTTTAACAAGCTAAGTATCAGGATAAAGTAGAAAGTGCCAAGTGGCAGTCACAAAAGGTCTCAATTTTGCTTTTCTAAAAGAAATAAAAGCTGCCACGTACTCTAACAAAAGAAAGTGGAAGCCACCACATGTTTCAGTCTGAATAATCTTCAGTTTTACCTCACTGATATAGAAAAGACCATGGTGGATCTCAAGTTTTGTGTCTAAAGCAAGCAGAAGCTACCAAGTGTCATTGTTCATGTAAATGTGAAATGAGACTCAATTTTTTCTATGGAATAAATAGAGAAAGTAGAGACCACCATGTGTCATATTCCATAGGTTTCTAAAAGGGTTGCTAAAAGGAGCAGAGACTGCCACGTAACCTAGAGAAGTAGAGTAGAGACTGCCATGTATCCTTTATTAAAGCAAGTAGAAATTGATAACTATTATTGTGTCCTTTTTAAAGTTACTTAGGTAAGAAATGATTTGGGTTTTATTTTCTTTTAAGCTATTGAAGTTTCGAGGAAGCAGATAGTGACAAGTGTCAAAGGCAGAACATGGCTGAACAAAAACACAAAAGAGTATAAGTTACACGAAAGGTGCTGTGTGTCTTCGATGGGTGCTGTAGAACATGACAAGTGTCATCCTCCAGTGTTTCTTAAAGTAATAAGAATAAATTGTCTAAGTGTTACCTAGCGTTTAAGAGAAGGGAGCATCCTGTAATCTGTTTCTGCCAATGAACTGCTAGAAGATGAAGCATTTCAAAATCTATAAGATATCTTCTGTTAAACACTTTTAGTTGGTAGAATATTTCATTTGGGCCATTAGATTGGGAAAAAGTAGACAATATAGAGTGGATCTAAGGCTATAAATAAGGGTGTAGAGATCATTAGAAGAAGGATCATCATCAATTATCAGAGAGAATTTTTGAGAGAAATTATTGTAAAGAGTCTAGACTTTCTAGAGCTGTGACTAAGTAATATCATTTGATTTTTTCTCATTTTCTTGAATTGAAAGGTTTATATAATTGTACGTGTTTCTATGCCTCTTATATGACTAGAAAATTCAAATAAGAAGATTTAACCCTATGCCTTTGTTGATATTTTTTGTGTCATTTGCAAAAGTAGTCTAGGCTGTAGACTTTCTAGAACTGTGATTAGGAATGTCATTTGCTTTTGTCCCATTTTCTTGAGTTGGAAGGTTTATATAATTGTACATGTTTCTATGCCTCTTATATGACTAGAAAATTAAAACAAGAAGATTGAACCCTATGCCTTTGTTGACATTTTCTGTATCAAAACAAAAGTAGTCTATATTGTGAGCCTTTATTTCTATTGTTTCCATCTTTTACATTGATCATGCACTTGTTTGCTCTTAAATGTAAATGAATCCTACATATAGTCTCAATGTGCTCAGGATTAAGGTCGAATTACATTTAGGCACATCACCATAGATTATATTTCCTTTCTTGCATTTGTGTTTCTGATTTAAATTCCTATCCCTTTTCCTAGTATTTACTCAATTTAAAGAAGAACCAACTTCTCAAAAATCCGGAGGTTGTTTCAAGACACAAGTCCCATATCTTGAAACTTCCCATTGTTGTTGATTAGAATCAAGCACAATTTTAAATTGTCAATAGTTACCTATAAAAATTACATTACACATTTTAATTCACAACACTCAGACACATTTCATAAATATTTTGGGTGTTCCATATTTTGAGTTGAGTTTTCCATACTAATTTATTACACGGTGAAATTTACAACACTAGGACAAATTTCATAAATATTTTTGGTGTTACATATTTCAAGGTTTGTTTACCATACCAATATAATTTTAAATCATAATTCATAACATTGGGACAAATTTTAGAAATATCTAGGTGTTTTATATTTTGATTTGAGATTCCCTACCAATATAATTGATCAAAATAATTCACAACATTAGAACAAATTTTAGAATTTTTTGGTGTGATTCATATTTGAACTCAATTTTCTAGAACCAATGTAATTATGTGGTGTAGATCACAAAACTTATATAAATTTGAAAAATAGTTTTGGTTTTTCATATTTTTAGTTAGGTTTCCAATACCAATGTCATTATGTATCCTAATTCACAGCACTAGGACAAATATAAAAAAACATTTGGAGTGTTGCATATTTTGGGTTAGATTTTCCATACCAATGTCATTATGGGGAATAATTTGAAACATTGGGACACATTTATAAAATATTTGTGGTGTTTCATATTTTTAGTTAGGTTTCCCATACCAATGTGTGTGTAATTCACAACACTAAAATAAATTTTAGAAATATTTGGGGTGTTTCATATTTTGAATTAGGTTTCTCATACTAATGTCATTATGTGATGCAATCATAAAACTAGGATAAATCTAAAAAATATTTGAGTGTTGAATATTTGGAGTTGGTTCTCCTCTACCAATTTCATTGTGTGGCACAATTCACAAAACATGTACAAACTTCATAAATATTTTGGGTGTTGAATATTTTGAGTTAGTTTTCCCATACCAATGTCATTGTGTGACACAATTCATAACACTAGTAAAATTTCATAAATATTTTAGGTGTTATATGTTTTGATTCAAGTTTACCCTACCAATTTAGTTGTATGGTGTAATAAACATAAATGGAACAAATTTTTAAAATATTTATGGTGTTAAATATATTGAGTCAGGTTTCATGTACCAATGTGGTGCAATTCATAATGTTGGCACAAATTTTGAAAATATTTAGGGTGTTGTATATTTGAAATTGGGATTCCCACACTAATCAAATTATATGAATAATCTCATAACATGAAATTTTTTTGAAAATATTTTGGGTGTTGTATATTTTGAGTTGGATTTTTCTTACCAATGTCATTGTGAAATATATTTCACAACACTGGGAAAACATTTCATAAATATTTGGGGGAATGTGTATTTTTAGTCATTTTACCATAATAATGTCATTATGTGGTTTATTTACTAACATAAGAATAAATTTCAAAAATATTTGGTGTGTTGTCTATTTTGAGTCATATCCCATCCCAATATCATTGTACAACACAATATACAACAATAGGAAACATTTTAGAAATATTTGGGGTGTTGCATATTTTTAGTCTATTTCCCTGTACTAATGTAGTTTTTCAATGTAATATGCAACACTAATAAAAATTTTAGAAACATTTTTTGTGTAACATATTTTTAATCAAGTTTATCATCCCAATGTCATTACATAGTGAAATTAACAACATTGACAAATTTCGAAATTATTAAACATATTACATATATTGAGTCTAGTTTCCCTTACCAATGTCATTATGCATCATAATTAAAAAAATTAGGACAAATTTTTTAAATATTTTGGGTGTTCCAAATATGGAGTCAAGTTTCCAATACCAATGTCATTACATGACACAATTTATAGTATTGAGAATATTTTTATAAATAGTTGGTATGTTTTGATATTTTGAGTTAGATTTCCCATACCAATGTCATTGCATGATGCAATTCACAACCCTAGGATATACTTTTGAATTATTTGAGTCATGTTTATTATACCAATATCATTTATTATAGTGACTTGAAACATTTATACAAAATTTTGAAATATTTAAGGTGTTGCATATTTTAAGTTAGGTTTCCCATACCAATGTCATTACAAAAGGTAATTCACAATAGAGGGACAAAATTTAGAAATATTTGGGTTGTTGAATATTTTGAGATGGTTTTCTCATACTAATGATTGTTTGATATGTAATTTGTATCACTAGTAAAATTTTCCAAACTATTTGGGGTGTTGATTTTTTTGAGTTAGGTTTCCCATACCAAGGTCATTATGCAACATAATTCATAACACAAGGACAAATTTAAGAAATATTTAATATCTTGTATATTTTGAGTTAGATTTCTCAAAACAATATCTTATTCATTATAATTTTCAGCATTGGGATATAATTTATAAATATTTGGGGTGTTACATATTTTGAATTGGGTTTTGAATACCAATTTCATTGTGTGAAGTATGTTATTCGTAACAATGGAAAAATGTTCATAGATATTTGGGTTGTTAAATAGTTTGATTCATGTTTCTATTATTAATGTAATTATATTATGATTTAAAATAATGGAAATTTTTTCATAAGTATTTGTGGTGTTGCATATTTTAAGTCAAGTTTTCCATACCAATGTCATTATGTTGCATAATTTATAACCCTTGGAAAATTTTCTTAAATATTTTGGGTGTTAGATATTTTGAGTTAGTATTATAGTACCAATGTAGTTTCATGGCATAATTCAAAAAACTCTAACAAATTTGGGAAATATTATGGGTGTTATATACTTTAAGTTAGTTTTTTTGTACTAATGTTGTTTTCTAGCAAAAATATCACATTGGGACAAATTTAAAAAATTAGGTGGTGTATATTTTGAATCAAGTTTATCATACCAATATTATTATAAAACATAATTAATAACACTAGGAAAATTTTTACGTCTTGCATATTTTGAGTTAGGTTTCCCATACCAATGTCATTGCATGATGTAATCATAACACTAAGATAGACTTAATAAATAATTGGGGTGTGACATATTTTGAGTCAGGTTTCCCATATGAATGTCATTTCATGGTGAAATTGGCAACACCAAGAAATGAATTCTAAAATATTTAGGTTATTGCATATTTTGAGTCAAGTTTCATATACCAATGTTGTTGCATGACATAATTTGCAACACTGGGAAAAAAATCAAAATATTTGGGGTGTTTCATAATTCATGTTGTGTTTCCCATAATAGTTCCATTATGTGGATTAATTTGAAAAATTTGGACAAATTTAGAAAATATTTGGGTTGTTATAAATTTTGAGTCACTTTTGGCACATAACATATTCACAACAATGAGATAAATTTCATAAGTATTTGTATTATTACATATTTTCAGCCACAATTCCCATAACTATGTCATTTCATGCCACAATTCACAACAATTAAATAAATTTAAATAAAATTTTATCATGTTGCATATGATGGATCAAGAAACAAGAAGAATGATAAACTAGAATTTACATTATGAATAGCCTTTTTTGATAATAAAATAATATTTTATTATTTCAAGATATATTTAAAAAGTATGTGAAATCTTAAAAATCTTCACATGTTGGTTACATGAGTGAAAATAAATTTTCATATAAACCAAATTTTATTAAAAAAATAAACTAACACTATATTAAAAACTAATTTAAAATAAAAGACCTTGGATCATAAACCCAACCAACTCCTTCTTGATCTAAAGGCATATATATGATGAAGATATGGAGTTATGACTATGAAGTAATCAATGAATATATGATACACCTTCAAGATAGCACATTGTACATCATGGTACTAATCAAAACCAATGCTACTCCATATAGAAGTTTGCCTTGTGAGTGATGGCATAAAAGGATTATAAACATGATCAAGGCATGTTCATCCCCTATGATTATCATACCATAATATAGTATAACCCAATAAAATCCTATCCAACTACATCTAAAAACATAAGGTCTCACATAGGAACCCATCCAAGTGATCCTTCAGTACTCTATAAGGCACATCTCTCAAATGCACAACAAACACCAACATCACATGCATGCCTTTGCTTAACACTCAAAATGCTATAAAATCTAATGTTGACTCATACAACCACTAACATCTAATTAAAGTCTTGTATGTAATATATTCCCCCTATCAAGTGAGAGGTGAGAATCTCTGTAGCAAAAGAAAATTCAAACTATTATGTCTACTCCTCAGCAATCAAATCAATTCAGTAAAAAAAATAAAAATTGAAACCAAAGTACACAAAAGAAAAATTGTTGTCGCAACATTGAACCCATACTTTGAGAGAATAGTGCATTGGAGAAGGGAAATTATCCTAAAACCTTTGTGGATACTCCCACCTCTAGTTAGTTCTATTTAGATAGTCAAATCCTTAGGGACCTGTAAATGCCAAAATGTAACAACATCATAATCAATAACACAAGTAGTGGGACACATTGTTATGATCTTTTTTTGATGTATACAACACATTTTTACTGTTTGAGAAAAACTTGGGTATTAGATTCCACTGAAAATACACCTAATTTCATTAAAATGTGTGATTTATTAAAAATATGTAAAAAAACATATTTACACATTCCAAAAATCAAAAATTTCACCACGTAATGACAAATTTTTTAATAAATTAGAAAAAACATATTTACAACATATTGACAAGTTTTTAAATAAATTGGAAAAAACATATTTACAACAATGGGATAAATTTCATAACTATTTTGGGTTTTGAATATTCTAAGTCAAGTTTCCCATACTAATATCATTACATGATGTAATTCACAATTTCATAAATATTTTTGTTATTTCCTATTATGAGTTAAGTTTCCCATACCAATGCCCTGTCATGACATAATTTACAACATTGAGATAAAATTTGTAAATATTTTGGGTGTTCCATATTTTATGTATGATTTCTCATCCTAATGTAACTACTTATCCTTATTATAAATACAAGGACAAATGTATAAAATATTTTGGGTGTTGGATATTTTGATTCATATTTCTCATGCCAATGTGATTGTGTGTCACAATTCACAACACTAAAACAAATTTTATAAATATTTAGTGTGCTCCATATTTTGAGTCAATTTTATCATACCAATGTCATTATACTAGGTAATCTTTGGCATCAAGAAATTTTTTAAAAATATTTGGGATTTTGCATATTTTGAGTCATGTTACTCATACCAATATCATTGTGTGATGTATTTCTCAACATTGGGAAAAAATTTCAAATTATTTGTGGTGTTTATATTTTAATTCAAGTTTATTATACAAATATCATTTAATAATGCAATTCTCAACACTAGGACAAATTCCATAATTATTTGGGGTGTTACATATTTTGATTCAAGTTTCATGTACCAATGTTGATGCATGACACAATTCATAACATTGGGACAATTTTTATAAATATTTATGTTTTTGGATATTTTGGTTTAGATTTCCTTTCCCAATGTCAATTCATTATGAAATTCACAACATTGGGAAAATTTTCCAAGCTATTTGTGGTGTTGCATATTTTGAGTTAGGTTTCCCATATCGGTGTCATTGCTTGGTGCAATTCATAACACTAGGAAAAATTTGAAAAATATTTTGAGTGTTACATATTTTTATTTGGGTTTCCCATACCAATTTGATTATATGGGAAAATTAAAAGCAATGGGAAAATTTATGGAAATAGTTTTGGTGTTTCATTTTTTAAGTTGGATTATTTGTAATAATGCAATTGTAGGGTGTAAATCACAACACTAGGATGAATTTTAGAAAAAATTGGGTTGTTACATATTTTTATTTTAGTTTCTTGTACCCATGGAATTACATGGAATAATTCATATTATTAGTGTCTTACATATTTTTAGTCATGTTTTCATACCAATATCATTGGATGGCATAATTAGCAACACTAGGAATTTTTTTAGAAAAACTTTATGTGCATATTTTGAATTGGGTTTCCCATACTAATGTCATTGCATGTCAAAATTTGAAACTATAGGAAAAATTTGTGAAATATTTAGGGTTTTACATATTTTGAATCAGGATTCCCATACCAATATTGTTATGCATAAAAGTTTGCAACACTGAGACAAATTTAAGAAATATTTATGTTTTTCCATATTTTTAGGTGGGTTTCCCCTATTAATGTCTTTGCATAATGTAATTCACAACAGTAGAAAAAAATCATGAATATTTTTGGTGTTACATATTTTTTAGTCAATTTTCTCATACCAATGTCATTGCATGACACAAACTTCAACACTAGGACAAATTTCAAAAATATTAAGGTTGTTTCACATTTTGAGTTATGTTTCCCATACCAATGTCATTACAATATGAAATTAAAAACACTAGGATGAATTTTTAAAATATTTTATGTGTTACATAATTTGTAACACTAGGACAAATTTTAGGAATATTTGGTGTGTTTCATATTTTGAGTTGAGTTTCCTATACCAATATCATTACATGGCACAATTCACAACATTGGGAATTTTTTTTAAAATATTTGTGCTTTTTCATATTTTGAGTTGAATTTCCTTTTCCAATGTCATTTCACAATCCAATTCACAAAACAGATAAAAATCTTCAAAGAACTTAGGGTGTTGCATATGTTGATTTGAGTTTCCCATACCAATGTCATTATATGATGTAATTCACAACACTGGGACAAATTTCATAAATATTTGGGGTGTTATATATTTTGAATCATTTTTCTCATAATAATTTCATTACACATCACAATTCAAAACACTAGGAGAAATTCTATAAATATCTTGGGTGTTGCATATTTTTAGTTAGGATTCCTATTCCAATGTCATTATGGGCCATAATTTGTAACATAAATATTTATTTGAAAATATTTGTATTATTTCATATTTTAAGTCATGTTTTCCATACTAATGTGATTAAATGATGTAATTTGTAACACTAGGATATTTTTTTGAAATATTTGGAATGTTACATATTTTTATTTGGATTTCCCATACCAATGTCATTGTATGTCATAATTTATAACACTGGGATAAATTTCATAAATATTTGGGCTATTGTATATTTTGAGTTGTGTTTCTCATACTAATGTCTTGAGACAAGCTTACAAAATATTTAGGTTGTTACTTTTCTTTTGTTGGGCTTCTTGTACCAATGTCATTATGCAAAACTAGGAGAAATTTTATAAATAATTTGGTGTTGCATACTTCTAGTCAAGTTTCTCATACCAAGGTCATTGTGTGACATAATTTGAAACACTTGGAATAATTTTATAAACATTTTAGATATTGTAGATTTTAATTTAGGTTTCCCATACTAATTTTGTTACACAGTGTGGATCAAAACACTATTAAAAATTTTAGAAATATTTTGGCTGTTGCATATTTTGAGTCTAGTTTCTGGTACCAATCTTTTTGGATGTTAATGTTGACTATTTTGAATACAATTCAAAATAGGTCAATCCTCTATAGCCTAAAACTTGATATAGGGGTCTAATATAATGTTATAGGTTTTATCATGACAATTTTATGTGATTTAATGAGTGTTTGGACTTGGTTATAGTTAAATCTAGTCTTAAGTCATTTTATGTCACTTAAGGGTCATGTTAGGGACATTTATGAAGGAGATAAATTTTTTCTTGATATAAAAGTGTTATAAACAATATTCCAATGTATAATATGTTAGATTCCTTATCAAGAATACCAATCATAATTGAAACTTATAGTTTACTAAATGAAATCAAGAAAATAAGTGAAATGAAGGACTTTTGGTGGTTGTACATCCTATAGAGGAGAGTGGCATTTGGTAAAAGATTATGTAATGTATATTAAAATTCATTGGATTCATTTGCATGCTCAATTATCTTTGGAATGCTAAAAAGATAGCTATTTTTTTTTCATCTGTTGCTCCAGTAGACATGTAAAATTGGTTAACAAGTCTTCTAATGTTTTGACTAATAGGAGAGATTTCACGTCAAATGATCTTATTGGTAGATATTAATTTTTTTATTCACATTAATGGAAATATTTTGAATAATGGTTTCTTATGCTTTATGAACCATGCTTAAAAAGTTGACTATCTTTTGTTGCATACTAATCACCATAACCTACAAGTTTTATTCTTGTATGAGCTTGCTCATATAATAAAGTTGGTGAAATTTATTTTAAATAATGTGTAATTAATCCTTTAATGTTTTCCATCATTTTTTATTTTTTGTATGTGATTTTATGAGATAAACTTCTTAAGTTGTAGGGCGATATCTCCATTATTAGTTTCAAGCAAATTCATCAACTATAGACATTTTCATCTCTTATAATGGTTTAAAATGAATATGATTTTGTTTATTATATGATTTTAAATTCATATTAAACACCTATCATTTCTAATCTGATTCTCAAAGGATATCATCAATGGAGTTGCAGTCAAACATGATAACACAATTAGTTTCCTACTTGTAAATAGTTGAGTCATAGTGTATGAAGGTCTTGAGCATATCTATGGAGATATAATAAGTATTTTTAAGAGATTTTAAATACCCTTAGAATCATTATCAAATAATATAATCCCATAAAATTACATAATATAACATGTGTAAACTATTTCTCATATATACTCGTGCCTACAACATTAATGTATGCATACAAGTGCCCTTAAGGACGTCAATCACATTGAGATGAGACTTTTGAACTAGTTTCAGGTCCTTAATTATAGGAAAAATTAATTTTAACAACTTAAGAAATTATAATATTGCTTATAAGGTCATAAAATATGCACATTTATCATGTCTTATAATCACTACCCTACATTATGTAATTGTACCTATAGGTGGCTTTTAGAGAGACCTAAAGGTAGTCATGGAAGAGTCTAAACTTGTTTGAGACTTCACAATAATTTAAGAATATTAAAGATCTAATAAGAACCATTTTTAATCCATATATAGGTATTAATGTTGTGTGTAGCCATATACATATGTGGAAAAGTTGTTTTAAGGATATGTTACCTTTAAAACTCAACAAACAAGGCTGGTCCGCTTTTGATGCTACCATATGATGAGGTAACATGGAGTCTTGGTGAGTTTGGATGGTACCATCTTGTATAAATATCATGGGAGAGTTTCCTTAACCAAATATGGTGAGTGTTTAGTCTCAATGTGTGAGTTAATTGAAGTCTCTAACTCATGCAACTCTTCATTATAAACTTTTAGTGTTTACTATAGTGATTTGAACTTCATGAGACTTTACAGTCTAAGGTGGTAGTTTAGAGACATCTATCCATAGAAAATTAATTAATAAGGGTAATAAGGGTGCTAGTGTCTTAAATTACACCATTTAAATTTTAATCGTGAGGTATTTACCTATACCATCAACCCTCAAGACTTCCTTTTCATCTAAGAAAATACACCTATAGGTTTCAAATAGAAGTTATATGTTAGAAACTAAGTACTCTGAGTACTAGTTTAAATATCTAGGTAGTATATTATTACATTTCACTCACTAAATGAGACTAAAATATTTAAATAAATCCTATACATGAAATTTAATATGAATTAAAATCTATATGTGTCCTTTTGATATAAAAGTGGTTACCTATAGTCAACTGTAGGGTGACAGTACACTAGCACCATAGTTTGGCCTCCTCACATGGTATTTATGAATCATGAGGAAAGTTAAAATGAGATTTAAGGTATTATAAAGGACTTAAATAAGTCTTTAAATCAATTCATAGGGTCTAATATTTCCATACACACTAATAGGTATCACTTTCTAAGCAAGAAAACACAATCATAGTTGACTACTAACTATGCCTGTTTAAATGTAAGGTTTACCTTGAAGAATATGGAAGAGGTTTGAAGAATTAACATGTTTATATATTATTGAGAAAAATAATTATAATCTCATGAATCTAAATATAATGTAAAATATGGAAAAGTTAGATTTCAAACACACCTACAGTCTATATGCAAAATCTTGCACATAGTCAACATTCCAATAGTTTGTCTTGGGTTTTGAAATATATGGAAGTGATATAAATATAGTACAATCCTATACATTGGTGTAGAGTTTCAATAATAAATATTCATACCTCTCATAACCTTGGCATTATTGAGACAATAGGGTAAGTTCCATCGATTCTTTCTCAGATAGAGGACACTCCCAAGAGGACAAATCCTATAGGATTGATAGGAAAAATGTTAGTAGATGACTTGAGGCCTATGGAAACATTGAAATGAGATGAAATAAGTTGTTAAAAACATTTAAAATCATGTACAATCCTTCATATTATGATAAAATACTCAAAGGTGTTGATGAGTAGTTATGTGTAGGCAAACCTACTAGACCTAGACTAGGCCTATTGCGTAATGGGGTTCTAACACAATTTATAAGACTAGGTGAGCATTAAATATCATTTTAAAACCATATTGTGGATATATAATGTGTTTTAGATCCTTCAATTTGTAGGTAATATCATAGAGAAGAGATTTCTTGGCTTAAGAACATCATAACATATGTATAATGAAAAGAGAAGCTCGAGAAGGCATGTTTTGAAGCTTGTAACTAAATGGATGTCTATCAATGGAACATAAGGAGCCAAGAAAAGTGGAATATGGTCCAAAAAAAATCTATTAGAATTTTTAGAGGGTTTTAATGTAACAAGTTTTATGAAAAAACCTTAAGGGTAAAACCAACTCTAAACCCTCTAAAACTGTTTATAAGGAATTGATGTGAAAGACAAAGAAGAAAAGGCATATAAGAGGGTTATAATGACTTTGTAAATGTTTATAACTTATAGATGACTCTCCAAGGCTCTTTCCCATCAGAATTGATTCCACCCTACTTGTATGGACAAGGTGTAAAATGGATTTTCTCGATAAATTTGTGTGTTTTACAAGTATAAATGGGTTTCAAAATATGAAAATAACTTTTGGTGTAAGGATTGGATCTAATATAACCTCTAATACTCATTTTTTTATACATTAAATCTAAAAAATACCTTTGTTATCACCTTCATCTTAGCCAGTCCAAACTCGCATAGTGAATAAAGAGTGATCACCAAGTGAGAAGATGAAAACCCTAATTAGGATGAATTTTAAGCTCTACCTGATGGATATATAAACTTAAATACTCTTGAAAGGTTTCAAATTACCTTTTTTATGGATTGGATTGTAAAAATGAAGACCTATTTGGTGTCAAGTGTGAAGGGTGAGTGAGAGGAGGGTGATTATGACTACAAGCAGTGAGAACACTTGGAGAGAAGAATATTCATGATTAAGGACACCTATAATTCATGTTGGAGAGTGTTTATAACCCCTCACTAATATTTTAATGATATCATCTATCCATATTCTATTGTGGAGGATTCAAAGAAGGCCAAATGATGAAGGCAATTTTTAGGCAAGAAATTAAAGAGTCCTATGCTAGATTTCAAGAGTTAAATGCCTTTGAGAAATATTTGTCCAAGTAGAATTTGCATGGTCTATCTCAAAATTCATTTACCTACACATGCAACTCTTCCTCTCAGCTTGACATGTGATATTATGAATCTTAGACTTAATTCTCCTCTCTCCTCTCTCAAATTTTATAGGTAGTAGCCATATTAGATCTTGTTTAACAATTCCACTCCATGTATGGCAAAGCCCTACTAGTTTTATTTTGTTATTTGCCTTTGAATGATAAATTCAATATGGATTATAGTTCAAGGATATTTTTTATAAGTGTGTGAAGTGATGAATGGTGACATTTAGTGATAGGTTCTATCCTTACTTCTCCTTATGTTTTCATGTTTATGCAAGATTTCTCATTATAACAGGTCATATAGAGTGTAGCTAGTGTGTTAGGCTCCCTTAAAGTGTAAAAGTGTCATTACATTTTGAAATATGATCTCTAGTCTATAGAACTTGAGTTGTCTCAAGAATATCATCTCTATATTGAAACATTTATCTTAGAATGTCTTAGGACTTTAAATCTAGTTTGTACGTCTTGTCTCTTAGTGAAATAAGTATCATGGAATAGTGGATATATTCTAGTGTATCACCCCCTTCGAGTTTCTTTATTTCATTCATAATTTTATCCTCTTTTTTCATAAATAAAGAGCTATTATACATGAAAACCACATCAAAGTAAATTCAAGGAGCTAGCCCTTAGACCTAAAGGTCTAATTCTATTATAGGTAAATGCACATTCCTAGAAGTATTCCAATATTTCCCAATTTTTAGATTAGGTTTGAAAAACCTTCTCTAGGATGAAATATTTGTTGATAATAAGTACAATTCATAAAAATGGGAAAATTTTTAGAAATATCTAGGGTATTTCATAATTTGAGTGAGGTTTTCTATAGCAATGCCATTGCATGGAAAATTTACAACACTAGGACAAATTTAATAAATATTTGGTTTGTTACATTTTTTAGTGGTGTTTCCCATACTAATGTCATTGCATTAAATAATCTGAAACACTAGGAGAAAATTCATAATTTTTTGGGGGGTTACATATTTTGAGATAGGTTTCCTATAATAATGTCATTCCTCTAGCATAATTCACAACAATAATAATTTTTTTTGAAAATACTTGGGGTGTTACGTATTTTGAGTTAGGTTTCCTATACAAATGTCATTGTGCAATAAAATTCATAACATGGAAAAAATTTATAAAATTTTGTGGTGTTACATGTTTTGATTCAATTTTCCTATACTAATGTCATTGTATGGTGAAATTAACTACATTAGGATAAAATAAATAAATATTTAAATTGTTGCATATTTTGAAAATAGTTTCCCATACCAATTTCATTACATGGTGTAATTTGTAACACTGAGACAAATTTTAAAAATATTTGGGGTGTTTCATATTTTGAGTCATCTTTATTATACCAATGTCTTTGCTTAATTCAATTCCCAAAACTTAGGTGAATCTTATAAGTATTTCATCTGTTGTATTTTTTTGGTTAGTTTTCTCATACCATGTTGTTACATGATGCAATTTACAAAAATTAGAAAAAGTTTTAAAGTATTTTTGGTGTTGTATATTTTTAGTTTGGTTTCCCATGTCAATGTCATTACATAGTGTAATATGCAGCATAGATGAATTGTGGAAATAATTATGGTGTTACACATTTTGAGTCAGATTTCCTATACCAATTTCATTCTTTGGTGTAATTCACAACATAATATTTTAAAAAATATGACCTATTGTATATTTTGAGTCATGTTTCCCATTCCAATGTCATTTTTCATTATAATTTAGAACAATAGGATAATTGTTTAAAATATTTGGGGTGTTTCATATTTTGAGTTGAGTTTCCCATTTTATCACCTAGTGAAATTCACAATACTGGAAAAAAATTCAAAAATATTTGGTGTGTTGCACATTTATAGTCATTTTCATCATACTAATGTCATTGCATGACACAATTTACAACATTAAGACAAATTTCAAAAATATTTTGGGTGTTACATATTTTGATTTGATTTCCCATACTAATGTCATTACATAATGAAATTTACAAACTAGGACAAACCTTAGAAATATTTGGGGTTTTGCATATTTTGAGTTGGGTTTCCTATATAAATGTCATTATGCAACACAATTAACACCGCTAGGAAAATATTCCATAATATTTCAAGTGTTTAATGTTTGAGTTGGGTTTCTAATTTTAATGCACCTTATGGACAAAAAATGAATTCTATTGTTAATTGACATAAGATCTCCTGATAAGACTAACATACCTACTAGTGGGATGAGTTGTAAGTCACCTATAGATACATGTTAAATATAGGATCATTGGTACTCTCATTTAAACCTACACTATAATGTTATTCAAGACCCATTGGGACATGCTTGGATATGAATAATGTGACTATGATAATGTGATGGTTATACTTCCATGGTTATGTTGATTACAAGAGTATGTGGGTTATGTAGATGGTAAGTATGATTTATAAATACTTCAACTATTTCCCTATATCATGATTGGACTATACATACAATATTTTCTATACGAACCTTACTTAATTACTTTATGAATTTCAAGGCACATTAATTATGTTGGTTTAAATAAAATTATCTAAAATGTTTATGGTTACAAGCCTCATCTATTAGAATAAATCATTGTATGGATGTGATAAGTGTCAAATAACATGTCATTGCCAGTGAAGGAAGAAGGACAATGTTGGGCACTATTACATTATGTGTGATCATATATTTGACCCTTATCTTATCTTAAACCTTACCTAATATAAGTGGTATGCCTTATATGCCATTTAACCCCTTTATTCAGTCTTAAAATATATCAATGGATTGTATTCACTATTGGGTTAGTAGAACCACCTTTGGTTGTTCATCTTCAATGTATGAGGATGAATTAGAACAACATCCAAAATTCCTAGTGGTAGAATTATAGACTTATCAAATAAATTTCCTTTACCTTGATTGTAGTGTAGGGATGTAGGTTTTATTAAAAATAACAATAATATTATGCTAGAACCACCATGCACCATTATGGACATGCAAAAGATAACATCCACTTATGAAGGCATGGGTTGGAAAGTAAAGTGGTTGGTCAACCCAAGAAATATAAGACACTTATCATGTTCTTATTAGGTTGTGAGGATGAGAGAATACCTATTTATTGAAGGTGGATCTCTTAGAAGATAAATTTTTCCATTTTATTGAGGGACAAGGAATAATAGAAAAAAATCCTAGAGAGGGAGAGCCTAGGATAGAAGAAAGTTTTAGAAAGGATCCCAAGGAAGACATAGATAAACTAGTAGGCTTCTCTTTTGATTTAATTAGTCTATTCATTTATTGCATAAAGTCTATGTGACTATTACTTGAATTATTGTGTTCAAAAAGATTAAATTCTCTTGGCTTACTTATTATTTTAATTACTTGTCTTCGAATGGCTGTGTTTGGTTCATACCATCATTTTCTTACCCTTGTATGGGAGCTTGAAGTTGAGTGATTAATCCATAATAGATGGTATCATTAAAACCTTTGATTACCTTGGAAAGGGAAGTTAATTAAACTATGATATAGTATGGTGCTGTGGAAAGGCTAAAATATTCATGATGGAATAAGAGTTATGTCTGTCATGTGGGACATGATGGTAGGTTGTGTAATCCCTCTTATGATTTCATAATATAAAAAACATGTTAAATGAATGTTGATTGATTTAATCCTTGTTTATTCTCTTTTCATGTTTATATGCTTTCTAATAATGTACTTGAGGTTGGTAACCTCTTTTAACTATGATAGGTATGTACCTCATGATTAGCCTTATTATTGACCCTAAGACATATAGACTCTCTTTTCACTTTTCTTACATTGCACCATGATGTGAACATGCTTAGAGCTAGGATTCTATAGCTTGAGGGTTCCTAGAGAAGTTACTTGATCATGAAAAAAAAAATTGACGTTAGTCCTCCCTTTGTTCTTTGAATTTTCTCTTAGATAAAATAGGAGCTCATGTACAAGTACTACTTATTTTTTAATGTCATTTTATATAACCAGACATGAGCAAGTGCTCAAATAAACTCATTTATATGTGTGCCAATGATATTTTATGGGCTCAAATAAATTAATTTTAATGGATTCATGTTTATTAATGTCTAATCTTGTCCAAGTTATGGTCCTTTACACACACACACACACACACACACACACACACACACACACACACACACACACACACACACATGTATATATATATATATATGTATATCTATATATATGCATATATATATATATATACATATATATATACACAAAGATATATATATATATATATATATATGTATGTATGTATGTATATATATATATATGTATATATATATGTATATATGTGTATATATATATGTATATATATATATATGTATATATATATATATGTATATGTATATATATGTGTATATATATATGTATGTATATATATGTATGTATATATATATATGTATGCATATATATATATATATGTATATATATACATACATACATATATATATATATATATATATATATATATATGTATGTATGTATGTATATAAATGTGTGTGTGTGTGTGTGTGTGTGTGTATGATTTCTTTGTTCATTACATGTTGATTTTATCAAAATATATCTACTCATAAATAATGTAATGAAAAGGACTTATCAATATAAGAATGCAAGTGAAATAGAATACTTATATCATTAATAATAGTAATAAAATTGTGTTTGTTATATGAATCATGTTATTATTTGTCTTAATGTACATGAGATAGGATCTCAAATAAATCTTGAGCTTAGAATATTGGAAACCAATAATAGGTTTAACTATAAATATTCCTGAAATGAATATGACATGAGGAACAACTCATAGATCCACATGGCTCTTGAAATAGGGTAAGTATGCTTACTTGAAATCAACCTTATAATGATTATATTATTGATTAAACTTTGTGTCTTTTCTTGTATATTGTCATGATGAACTAAGGTTATCTATAACTGAGTGGACCTCAAATAAATGGCTGAGTAATTTTTATTAATAAATAATAATATAGCTTGAATTTATAATCTAAATATCAATGTTATTCTAGTTTGAGATTATGTCTTTAATAATAATTCCTTTATACTTAGCATATGAATAAGTAAATTACTGTAAGTGTTCCCTTTGTAAATACCATTTCATACTAAAATAAGAATTTTAATAGATCTTGGATATACTATTTTAATGTAATTAGGCCTATAACCTTGGGTTTGACTTATAACACCCTTAAATAAAGTCAAAAAAAGAATTTTTTTTGATAATATTTATTTTATGAGTTTTTTATACTTCATATCAAACTATATCATTTGATTTTTCCTCTTGCTTGGAATTAGTGGGTCTATTTGTTAAGGCTAGATGTATAATCTCCTAAGGAATAGAC
Organism: Torreya grandis; assembly: GCA_037957365.1. Lineage (NCBI taxonomy): Eukaryota > Viridiplantae > Streptophyta > Pinopsida > Cupressales > Taxaceae > Torreya > Torreya grandis. The sequence continues at coordinate 2,524,590 of JARHVA010002118.1, forward strand.
CAATCAGATCATTGGATTAAGTAATTACTTTAAACATGTTTTGTTAGGTTGATATTTCCTTGAAACTTATGTTATCTAACTAAACCAATGAAAATATTGGTTTAGTGTCACATATATTCGATTATGTGAACATAACATTCTTTAGCATAGAAAAGACCTTATGACAAAGATATGCATGAATTTAGTTACATAGATGGAATTATTTCATTAATAGATCCATTTTGCATTATTTTAAGATTATTCACCCTCATCTTAGATGTTTATTATTTTTTCTTTGGCTCATGTTATAAATGGTTTACTTGATTGATTACATCTTATTTTTTTATCATGCCTTAAGTAATTTTCCATTTTATCTTTATAATAAGATCTTGTACTTTTTTATTTCTATTTTCTTAATGGATCCACGCCTTGGTAGAAACTCTTTGTGGACTATTCTTAAGTTAATTATTATCTTATCCATTTATTATCTTAGCCTTATATAAAAAAAAATTGTAGTCAATTTGTGGGCCTCTTCAAAAGTTTTCTAGATGTGTCAACTTGTCATCATATTGTTAACCTAAGAGTGAAAACAACATAGCATTTATTAAAATAGTTTTTAGTCAAGTAGAGTGTCAGAAGCCATCGATGTGTCTTCATCCTACTAACCTAGAGTGACATCAAGAGGATCCATTATATAGTTGATTTAAGGAAAAAAGATCAATGATATCCATCCATGTGTCACAATCCTATCAGCCTAGGGGTGACATCAATAGGCTCTATTATATGGTTAATGTTGGGAAAGTGAATCACCAATATCTATATACAAGTCACCATACCACTAACTTGGGGTGATGTTATTAGGATCCATTATACAATCAATTCTAAGTAATAAGATCATTAGGATCCATCCATGTGTCAACATCCCTCTAACTTAAGGTTGACATTTGCATATCCCATTGTATAATAAATGTAGGGAAAGTAGATCATTAAGAGATATCCACATGTTGGCATCCCACTAACTTGGTAGAGATAATATTCAACATAAACTATTATCCAATCATGATTTAGCTAGGAAGCTCGAAGACCATAAAAGATGTACATGTAGTGGTAATTAGCCTCGATATCCTAAAGAAAAGATTGCATGTCTAGGGATCATGCCAAATTGGCCACATGGATGTTGATTACATAAATAATGGATGAGGTCGATATTGATGGTCATATGAATTTTATAATGTGTAAAATATGGGTGTGAAATAGTGAATGAATCCTTTAGCATTAGGCCATACTTATTGAGATTTTGACTACTTAATTAATAACCTATGCATATTAGTTTAATAATGATCCTAGATAAGAATTTAATATACATGTATATATGTTTATGTGAATTAATTTATGTACTAATGTTTGATAGCTGGATGTATTTGTGATGGTTATAACATGTATATTTAAAAATAAATAAAATGGTCATGACATTTAGTTATCAAATATCTTGTTAAAATATGGGAGATCTAGGGATGATATACATGAGTTCATCACCTTTCTAACTCTAGCTAATCATGATTTATGTAAATTCAATTTTGGTGCACATAACTTTCTAACTCTATCAAAAGATGAATTGTGTAGACAATATGTCCCAAAATGAAGGCACAATAAAAACTGTAGTTGGATGTTACCAAAATCCCTAGATTGAGCATTTGATTGAAATAAATATTTAAATTCTTAAGACCTTGTAGCATATGATGACTGTGTTAGATAAAAAGATACCCCAAAATTCTATATTAAAAAAATGAGTCTCTTCACCTGAACAAGTGTATGGCATGGTTGAGAGAGTGTCAAAGTCACACCATAAAATGAGGAGTATGATATTCCTCTAACAATATAGAAAGAAGTAATTTAATTAGACAAAAGCTCCAACTAAATAATCTTTGGGTTCAAAAACATAAAAATCCTTATGGGCATAATCTATAAAGGATTATACCTTGTGTGCTTGTTTCATTTATGGATTTATTGGCCATTATGCATGAAATTACCTTAAGAACAATAATTAAGGGATACTAAAATCCTGATGGGGGTTACATGCAAGGACCATATTTTACTATACCCCTCTAATGATACTTATGCTATTTTATTTAAGAACTCTTTCTATATTTTTAAGGAGGATAATTTACCTATGATTGGTGGATAGTGGTTAAAAGAGTAATAGTTTTTAAAAAAAAAAATCACCTAGTAATATATTTGTGTGTGTGTGTGTGTGTGTGTGTGTGTGTGTGTGTGTGTGTGTGTGTGTGTGTGTGTGTGTGTGTGTGTGTGTGTGTGTGTGTGTGTGTGTGTGTGTGTGTGTGTGTGTGTGTGTGCATGTGCGTGTGCGTGCGTGCGTGCGTGCGTGTGTGTGGGTGTGTGCCTGCATGTGTGCATGCACGCACGCGCGCACGTGTGTGTGTGTGTGTGTGTGTGTGTGTGTGTGTGTGTGTGTGTGTGCGTGCGTGCGTGCGCGTGCATGCGTGCATGCGTGCGTGTGCGTGCGTGTGTGTGTGTGTGTGTGTGTGTGTGTGTGTGTGTGTGTGTGTGTGTGTGTGTGTGTGTGTGTGTGTGTGTGTGTGTGTGTGTGTGTGTGTGTGTGTGTGTGTGTGTGTGTGTGTGTGTGTGTGTGTGTGTGTGTGTGTGTGTGTGTGTGTGTGTGTGTGTGTGTGTGTGTGTGTGTGTGTGTGTGTGTGTGTGTGTGTGTGTGTGTGTGTGTGTGTGTGTGTGTGTGTGTGTGTGTGTGTGTGTGTGTGTGTGTGTGCGCGCGTGCGCGTGTGCGCGTGCATGCGCGCACACGTGTGCGTGCGTGCATGTGCACATGTTGATTTTATATGATATAACTTATCTATATTTATGTATTTTTATTATAATTTTACCATATTAATGAAATATTATAAATATACATTATATTGGCTTGTAACACATGAATTGGTTCTTAGATGTTATTGTTTGACTGTATAGATGTAACAGGTTATAATGAACTCTCATTTTGCAATCATGAATTCCTCAAATACATTGATTATGTATGTTGGGATTGTGAGAAGGTTATAAGAAGTGTTTTCTTGTTCAACATAATATTGTAACCATTAAATGAACCATGATGTGGTTAAACTTTGATATCGAGGTTATGGATTTATCTATGAATAAATCTAATATTTTTATATCATAACTAGTTGTGTCATGACCTTGAATTTAATTATGAAGTAAGATGAATCTATGTGAAACTAATCAGACCAGATATGTCTCTAAATAGTTATTTTTCATGTAAAGATCATGTTATATTTGGGTAGTTTTAGGTTTTTAATTTCCTTATTATGTACATGTGAACATAAGCAAACTTATTATTTTGTTATGGGTGCATGTCAAATGCTTATGAGTATATCTTTTGGGTTTTGAATTTCTTTGAATGGATTGAGGTAAAATTACACATTATTGATATTATGATTATAAATCAATCAATAGATGAGCCTACATCTATATTAATATTGATTGGCTGAATGAAATCCTAGAAATGTTGATAATAGTGTAAGAATACCTATAAATCTAAGTGTTAGTAACTTTGAATGAATACATTTGGTATTTATATTTATATCATGAAAATAATTTACTTAATATATTAAATTATTAGCTATCTTGGGTAATTATATAGCATTGTGTGTCCACATAAAATGGAGAGTGGCAACCACAGAGGTGTCACTTCACTAGATATGATAGCTCTACATATCTCTCTATATATGTAAAATATGTATGCACATATAGGTGGGACCTTATTTTAGGTGTCACTACATATAAATTCTTGTGATGAGATATGTAATTGCTAATTTTAGTAACATATCACACCTTAGAGATTGGTAAGTACATACTATATGCATGTATAACTTATAAAGAGACATCATTATTGCATATCCTCGATTCTTGAGAGTGAATGTTCTATCTAGAACCATGATTTGAAATTTATAATAAAAATACATAGAATATAATCCTTATATCATATTGTATAATATTGAAAATAATCATGTTATGACTATGTTATGGAAGGTAGTCATCGTACTTGAGGAATTTTATGAACTATGAAGGAATTGTTTTGGTAATTAGCTAAGTAAGGAATTACATGAACCAAGGAAGAATTGCCTTGATTTATGATCTTTACATGGTGGAGGAAGTCAATATATGCTTGATTTTTCTCAATTCCAATAGACATATTCCAATTGTGTATTTTTATCCTTTTCCCCTAGAGTGACTTAGAGAGCTACATAATGATTGTATCTTCATATAATTTATGTTATCTGTGATTGTTGAACTTATTTTAAGTTTTCTAAGATTTTGTTTAAATTTGTTTGAAAACTAAAATTATTTTATTTTGGCTTAAAATATTTTAATCAAAAGGCCCATCATGGAATTTTTTGATGAATTTTTTTACAATTTGATACTTTTTTTAGACTACTTAATCTTGCTTAATTCATTTCACACTTACATGATTGACTGACATTTTGTCAAGTTATTGTGATGTTTACCCATGATATTTTTTATGTGTTAGTATTTGTTTATCAATTTCCTAAGTCAATTCTAAGGGATAATAAGTTTATTTTAAAATATATAAGTGGGTTTTGATGGGAACCTATCATGTAAGTTTAAAACCCCATCGCACCCACCCATCAAATGTTGTGAGTTTAAACACTAAGGGGTCGTAAGAGCACATAGATGTATTTTTTACTTTTGCACATTGATTATGGATGGTGGATAAATGTCTTTATTTCCCCATACATATTTATTGGCACATTATTATATTATATGGTGGACCAATGTACTAAGTTCCCTATACATATTGATTGGCACATAATTATCTTATTTAATGAAATGATGTCTTGGGAACCCCATATAAATTTATTAACACATTATTATTTTAGATAGTGGACTGATGTCCTAGGAGCTTCATATATATTGATTGTAAGATGAATATATTGTTTGGTGGACTGAGTTCCTAATATCTATATATATGCTGATTTTAATATGATTCTCTAGATTTATAGATTATTTTTTTCGGATCCTATGTATACAAAATAACATGGAAATATGTTGCTTAAAACCTTCCATCATTTAAATAATATATTAATAATTAAAACCATCTCATGTTTTATTCTTATTTAATTTAATTAGGGTGATGAGAGGTAGTTCCCTATGATCTACTTATTCAAAAGATCCTTTATTTTTCATATGGCACTAGATATGATGATTTAGCATTATCGAGTATGTTTCTAGTGATTAAATATGAGATAAATATGGTTTAACTTCACTTAGAATGATATGACCATGGATGTATACCTGATTTATGTTTTTGATCTTATTATAAACTATCATTATTCTCTTAGAATGATATAAACACCCAAAGAAAACTTGAACTCTCATTCTCG
>JARHVA010002118.1:2535000-2577500 GCA_037957365.1 Torreya grandis
ATTTAATAGTATATATCAAGAAATTAGAGTTTTTAGGTCCATCCAAATGTTATCATCCTACTAACCAATAAGAGACATCAATAGGATTCATTGTACAATCAATGTTAGGAAATAAATTTATTAAAAATAATACACATGTCCCCATACAACTAGCATGGGGGTGATGTTTGTATTTTAAATTATATAGTCAGTTCTATGAATGTTTATTGGTGGGAAATATCCATGTTTCACCATCTTGCTTACCTATTGGAGAGGTCAGTAGGATCCATTGTATAGTATATGCCAAGAAAATAGATCACCATGATTCATCCACATTAACCATCTGCCAACCTAGGGTTGAAATCATCATATCCTATTATACAATAAATGATAGGTAAGTGGATAACCAAGATCAATCCACATTTTATGTTCTTACTAACCTAATAGAGATAATAGTTATAACAACTTGTTATGTAGTCATGATGTAGCTAGGAAGTTTTGGGATGTTAGGAGAATGATATGTCATAAGAAGTGGCCTAAAGAGCTTGAAGAAAAATTGATATAACTAAGGACCATGTTAAATTGGCCACATGGATCCTAATTGAATTAGTAGTTATTGAGGTTGATATTGATGTCCTTATTTACATCATAACATGGTAACTATGGGAATAAGAGAGAGAATAAACCCTTTAGTGTTTGGCTAAACTTTTTGATATTTTTAGTATTTAATTAGTAACCTTACCCTATTATCTAAATAATCACAATGGGTAGGGATTTCATATGTCTATAAATAATGATGTGAACTCATATATCTAATCATTTTTCATGTTTGGATGTATATGTGATGCTTGTGTCATGTTTGTTTAAAAAATTAATAACATTAGCATGACACCCATACCGAGTTCATTGCATGTCACAATTTGAAAATTTGGGATTAATTATAGAAATATTTACGGTGTTGCATATTTTGATTCAATTTTCACATAACAATAGTATTCCAAATCATAATACACAATATTAGGTCAAATTTTATAAATGTTTGAGGTGTTACATATTTTAAATTACAATTTTAATATCAATATCACTGCACAAAAAAATTCACAACATTGGGAAAATTTTAATAAATATTATAGGTGTTGTATATTTTGAGTCAATTTTCACATACCCATATTGATTCTCATTGTGATTCACAAAAATAGTATAAATTTCATAAATATTCATGGTATTGTATATTTTGAGTCAGTTTTCTCATAAAAATGTCTTTTTGTGGTATAATTTGCAACACTTAGACAATTTTTTGTGAATATTTTAGATGTTGTATATTTTGATTTGGGTTTATGGTACCAATGTCATTACATGAGGTAAATCACAAAATTGAAATAATTTTTGTAAATATTTGGCATGTTACATATTTTGAGTTAATTTTATTCTACCAATGTCATTACCTGACATAATTAGCAGCATTATAAAAAGTTTCAAAATTTGTAGGTGTTCCATATTTTGAGTCATGTATGCCATACCAAGCCATTACTTGACATAATTAGAAACACTAGGACAAATTTAGAAAATTTTAGGTGTTGAATATAATGAGTTTTTTCCCTTAATATTTTCGTTGTGTTGCATAATTCACAACACTGGGAAACATTTTGGAAAAAATTTGGGTGTTGCTTATTTTCAGTAAGGTTTCCCATACTAATCTTGTTACATGCTGTAATTTTAAAACAATGAGATAATTTTAAAAAATATTAGGGTTGTTGAATATTTTGAGTTAGTTTTCTCATACCAATTATGTTACATGATGCAATTCATAACACTGGGAAATTTTTCCAAAATATTTGGGTTATTGTATTTTTTGATTCAAGTTTTCCATATCAATTTTATTACATGATGCAATTCACAACACTATGAATTTTTTTATAAATGTTTTAGGTGTTGAATATTTTGAGTTGCGTTTCTTGTACTAATGCCATTATGTGATATAATCTGTAACATTGGGATTTGTTTTACATATTTTTAGTCAAATTTCTTGAACTAATGTCATTACATGATGTAATTTGATACACTAGGGAAACATTCTAAATTATTAAGAGTGTTTAATATACTTAATCAATTTTCCCATACAAATGTCATTAATCGATGTAATTTTAAATATTGGGATTTTTTTAAAATATTTTGGGTGTTGCAAATTTTGCATTGAATTACCAATACCAATGCCATTGCATAAAAAAATTCACAAAACTCGGATAAATTTTAAAAATATTTGTGATGTTTCATATTTTCTATCAGGTTTCCCATACCAATGTCATTGTGAGATGAAAATAGCAACATTTGGATAATTTTCATAAATATTTGGCTTGTTGGATATTTTAAGTTAGGTTACCCATACCAATGTTATTACATGATTCAATTCACAACACTTGGACAAATTTTGAAAAAAATGGGGTGTTTCATATTTTGTATCAGGTTTCCTATATGAATGTCATTATGTAGCATAATTAAAAACATTGGGACAAATTTAATAAATATTTGGATTGTTTCATATTTTCAATTGGGTTTCCCATACTAATGTTGTTATGTAGTGAAATTTTCATCATAGGGGAAAATTTACTAAAATATTTGGAGTGTTGTATATTTTGAGTCGAGTTTCCCATACCAATGTCATTATGTGATGCGAGTCAAAAAACATAAACAAATTTTAGAAATATTTGGGTTGTTTCATATTTTAAATCAGGTTTCATGTATTAATGTCATTCCAAATCATAATTCACAACATTGGGACAAATTTTAGAAATATTTGTGGTGTTCAATATTTTGAATCAAGATTTCCATACCAATAACATTTGATGATTAAATTTGAAACACTAGGACAAATTTTATAAATATTTAGGGTGTTGTATATTTTTCATCAAGATTCCCATACCAATGTTATTGCATTACAAAATTCACAAAACTAGGACAAATTTAATAAATATTTTGAGTGTTACATATCTCGAGTCATTTTTCTTATACCAATTCTATTATGTAGTGAAGTTTGAAACACTCAAATGAAATTTAAGAATATTTTGGTTATTACATATTTTATAGTTAGGTTTCAAATACTAATGTCATTACATAGTATAATTTGTAACACTAGGATAAATTTTGGAAATAATTTTGGTATTCCATATTTTTAATTAGGTTTCATGTAACAGTGTCATTACCTAATGAGATTAAAAAAATTGGTAAATTTTTTAAAAATATTTGAGGTGTTCTATATTTTAAGTTCAAGTTTCCTATACCAATGTCATTATGTTGCATAATTCAAAACACTGGGATAAAGTTCAAAAATATTTAGGTTGTATACTTTTAATTAAGTTTTTTGTACTAATGTTGTTATGTTTCATAATACATAACACTAGGACAAATTTTAGAAACATTCGGTTTGTAGCATATTTTGATTCAAGATTATTGAACCAATATCTTTGTGTGACACAATTCACAACTTTGGGAAAAAGATTCAACATATATTATGAGTTGCATATTTTGAATTAGATACACCATACCAATGTTGCTTCATGGTTTATTTAAAAACATTGGGACACATTTGATAAATATTTGGGGTTTTGCATATTTTGAGTCAAGTTTCATGTACCAATGTTGATGTGTGTCATAATTCACAACATTACAAAAAAAATTGGAAATATTTGGGTTGTTACATATTTTAATTCAAATTTCCTATTACATGGTGTAATTCACACCACTAAGAACTTTTTCCAAAATATTTGTGGTGTTACATATTTTGATTCAAGTCTCCCATAATAATGACATTACTTAGTGTAATTCACAACATTGGGATAAATTTTGAAAATATTTTGGGTGATGCATTTTTTTAGATAGGATTCCCATACCAATGTCATTAAATGGTTAAATTAGCAACATTAGGACCAATTTTACAAATATTTGTGGTGTTGAAAGTTTTGAGTTGGGCTTCCCATACCAATCTCATTGTGGTGTGTAATTCACAATAATAGGATACATTTTAAAAATATTTATGGTGTTTCATATTTTGAATCATTTTTCCCATACCAATGTCATTGGATGGAGTAATTTTTAACATTGGGACACATTTTAAAAATATTTTGGGTGCCTTTTCTGAGTTGGGTGACTTGTACCAATGTCATTGCACATCAAAATTGATGACACTAGGATAGATGTTTGAAATGTTTAGTGTGTTGCATATTTTAAATTGGGCTTCCCATACCAATATTTTTACATGAATAAATTCACAATACTAAGACAAATTTTATGAATATTTTGGGTTTTGCATATTTTGAGTTATGTTACCCCTACCGTTGTCTTTGTATGCCATAATTCATAACACTAGGAATTTTTTTATAAATATTTGGGTGTTTCATATTTTGTGTTAGGCTTGTTTTACTAATGTAATTATGTGATGAAATTTTTATAACTAGGATAAATTTTGAAGACATTTAGGTTTTTAATATTTTAAGTTAGGTTTCCCATACCAATGTCATTGTACAATAAAATTCACAACATTGGGACAAATTTTGAAAATATTTATAGTGTTGCATAATTTGAGTCATGTTTTATGTACCAATGCCATTATGTAGTGTAATTAAAAACACTATGAAAATTTTCAAAAATATTTTGGTTTTTGCATATTTTGATTCAAGTTTCCCATACCGATGCCATTGCATGATGTAACTCACAACATAGGGATAAAATATTTGTGGTGTTGTGTATTGGTACTTGAGTTTAACATATGAATTTAATTGCATGGTATAATTCACAACACTATGATATATTTTAGAAAAAAATATGGTGTTATATATTTTGAGTTTGGTTTAATGTACCAATGTCATTATGCATCATAACTCACACCAATAGGACACATTTCAGTATTATTTGTGTGTTACACATTTTTACATGTGTTCCCTATACTAATATAGTTTCATAGTGTAATTTAATGACATTGTATGATTTTTATAAATAATTGGGGTGTTGCATATTTTGAGTCAAGTTTCCCATACCAATGGAATTATGCATCGTAATTAATGATATTGAGACAAATTTTATAAATGTTTGGGTATGGCATATATTTAGTTGGGTTTCTCATTTTAATTTCATTTTAGGGCACAATTTTCAACACTAAAATTTTATTAAAATATTTGGGGTGTTGTATATTTTGATTTGATTTTCCCATACCAATGTTGTTGTATAACAAAATTCACAATATAGGGAAAATTTTTGGAAATATTTAGGGTGTTGCATATTTTGAGTCAATTTTCGCATACAAATATCATTTAAAATCACAATTAATAACATTCAAACAATTTTTAGAAATATTTGTGCTATTATATATTTTGAGTCATTTTCCTCTTACTAATGTCATTATGTGTTGTAATTATTGACACTAGGACAAATGTACTAAATATTTTATGTTGTTACATATTTTGATTTTGGGTCCCTTTATCAATGTCTTTACATGTCATAATTTACAAAACTAAGACAAATTTTAGAAATATTTGTGGTATTACATACTTTCAATCAAGTTCCTCGTAACATGGTCTTTATACAATGCATGGTCAAATTTTAATACTATTTTAGGTGTGACATTTTTTTTAGTTAGGTTTACCATACCCATATTATTATGAATTTTGGCTTAAAACACTAGGAAAAAATTAGAAATATTTGGGGTGTTGCATATTTTGAGTTTGGTTTCTAGTAACAATTTCATTACATAGAATAATTTGTAACACTGGTAAAATTTATAAATATTTGTGGTATTTCATATTTCAATTAAGTTTTCTCATAAAAATTTCATTATTCAACAAATTTATTAACACTAGATAATTTTTAATAAATATTTGGAGTGTTGTATATTTTGAGTCATGTTTCCCTTGCCAATGTTGTTGCACTAAGTAATTCTTAACATTGGGATACATTTCATATTTTTTTGGTATTGCATATTTTAATTTAGGTTTCCTCTACCAATGTCATTATAAAATTTAACTCACAACATTGTGATAAATTTTCAAAATATTTGGGTTGTTGTATATTTTGATTTAGGTTTCCCATAACAATGTGTTTGCACAATGCAATTTGTAACATATAAAAATTTCAAAACTATTTGGGGTGTTGCATATTTTGAGTTAGGTTTCCCATACTTATATAATTTCATGTTTAAATCCATGACACTATGAAAAAGATCATAAATAGCTGGGTTGTTTCATATTTTGATTCAAGTTTCACATACTAATGTCATTATGTAGTGAAATATACAACACTAGGACAAATTTCATATATTTATGGTGTTACATATTTTGATTTGGATTTCCTATTCCAATGTTATCACCCATTGAAACTCCCAAAACATGGACAAATTTTAGATATATTTCATATGTTGCATATTTTAAGTCAATTTTATCATACCAATATAATTGCATGATGTAATTTTTTAAACTCAAACAAATTTTAATAATAAATTTGGTGTTGTATATTTTGAATTATGTTTTTAGTTATAATTTCATTGCACATTATATCTCAAAAAAATAGGATATTTTTGAAATATATTTTGGATTTTTCATATTTTACATTTGGTTTCTAATACCAATGTCTATGTGTGGCACAATTTATAACAATAGACCAAATTTCATAAAAAATCGAGATGTTGAATATTTTGATCTAGGTTTCCCATACCAATGTCATTACATGGTGCAATTTGCAACACTAGGAAAAAATTTATAAATATTTGTGGTGTTGCATATTTTGATTTAGGTTTCCCATATAGATGTCATTATGTGTTGTAATTTGCAACAATGGAACACATTTTTAAAATATTACATGTGTTTCATATTCTTATTCATGCTGCCCTTACCAATGTCATTATGCATCACTATTCATAACATTGGGAAAAAAATTAAAAATATTTGGGGTGTTGCATATTTTGTGTTGGGGTTCCCCTACCAATGTTTTTATTTATATAATTCATAGTAATAAGAATTTTTTTAGAAGTACTAGGTGTGTTTCTTATTATGAGTCAATTTTATTATATTGATGTATTTTCATGGTAAAATTTGTAACATTCAAACAAATTTCAAAAATATTGTGTGTTGAATACTTTAAGTTAGGTTTTCCTTTCTAATGTTGTTGTACAATGTAATTTGTAACACAAGGATAATATTGGGAAATATTTTGGGTGTTGAATATTTTGAGTCATTTTTCCTATAAAAATATCTTTGACTAACATAATTCACAACACTAGGACAAATTTTGGAAATATTTCACATGTTACGTATATTAAGTTAGATTTATTATACAATGTCATTACACAAGGCAATTCACAATAGTGATACAAATTTTAAAAATATTTTGGTTTTTTCATAATTTGAGTAAAGTTTCCCATATTAATGTTATTGTGTGGCATAATTTGTAATTCTAAGAAAAATTTCAAAAATATTTTAGGTTCTGCATATTTTAATTTGGGTTTCTTATACAAAGGTCATTATGTAACATAATTTATAACACTAAGATAAATTTCAAAAATATTTGTGGTGTTGCATATTTTGAGTTGGGTTTCCCATAAAAATGTCATTGCACATCATAGTTTATAGCATTGGGACATATTTTAGAAATATTTGGGGTGTTATATATTTTAAATTAGCCTTTCCATACCAATATCATTGTGTGAATAAATCCATAACACTAGTAAATTTTTCATAAATATTTAAGGTTTTGCATATTTTGGGTCTAATTTATCATACCAATATCATTACTTAGATCGATTCATAACACTAATAATTTTTTTATAAAAATTGATGGTATTGCATACTTTGGGTTAGGTTTACTATACCAATGCCTTTATAAGGTGAAATTTTCAACACTCAGATAAATTTATAAAATATTTTAGATGTTACATATTTTGATTCATGTTTCTAATACCAATGTAACTCACAACATTAGGACAAATTTTTGAAATATTTTGAGAGTTGCATATTTTGAGTTAGGTTTCTTGTACCAATGTCATTTCCTAATGTAATTAGTAACATTGGGACAAATTTTTAAAAATTTAGGTGTAAAATATTTTGAGTCAAGTTTGCCATACCAATGTCATCACCTCACACAATTAACAACACTTAAAAAAATTTAATTTTTTAGCAGTTGCATATTTTGCATCCTATTTCCTATATTGATGTCATCATGTGGTAGAATTCATAGTAATAGGACAAACATTAGAAATATTTGGGGTGTTACATTTTTTGAGTCTGTTTTCCCTTAATAATGTCATTATATGACATAATTTGTAACAATGGGACATACTTTAACAATATTTTGGTTGTTCCATATTTTGAGTCAAGTTTCAAAAATATTCACAACACTCAAAAGAATTTCAAAAATATTCAGGGTGTTTAATATTTTAGATAAGGTTTCCCATACCAATGTTGTTTCTCAATGCAATTCATAACACTAGGACAATTTTAAAAAAATAATTAGGTGTTGATATTTTTAATTGTGTTTTCCATACAAATGTCATTACATGGTCAAATTCACAACCTTATGAATTTTTTTTAAAATAGTTGGGGTGTTGTATATTTCATGTTTTTTTTCCCATACCAATGTTATTTTTTGATGTAATTAGCAACATCGTGTCAATTTTTTTAATTATTTGGTTTGTTTCATATTTTGAGTCAGGTTTCCCATACCAATGTCATTGCATGGTGTAATTTGCAATAGTGGGATACATTTCAAAAATATTTGAGGTGTTGCACATTATATGTTATGTTTCCAATACCAATGTCATTACATGATGAAATTAAAAATATTTGGACAAATTTAATAAATATTTAGTTTTTTTCATATGTTGAGCTAGGTTTCTACCAATAATGTCATTAGATACCATAATTTTCAACACAGGGAAAATTTTCCAAAATATTTGGAGTGTTACATATTATAAGTCATGTTTCCCATACCAATATCATTTTGTGATGTAAGTCATAGTAGTGGGATGAATTATCTAAATATTTAGTGCATTTCATATTTTAAGATAGGTTTCATGCACCAATGTCATTATTTATTGTAATTTGTAACACTATAAAATAAATTTGAAATATTTTTGGTGTTAGATATTAGTAATTGGTCTTCCCATACTAATATCATTACATGAAGTAATTCACAATACTAAGAAAAACTTGTATAAATATTTGTGGTTTTGCATATTTTGATTCAGGTTTTTTGTACCAATGTCATTATGTAACACAATTCACAACACTAGAATTTTTTTAAAAATATTTGGGGTGTTTCATATTTTGAGTTAGGTTTCCCATACCAATGTCACTACATAGAAATTTTCAACACTTAGACAAATTTTGGAAACATTTTTGGTATTGCATATTTTTTAGTCAAGTTTTGGGTATAAATATCATTACGCGATGTAATTCACATCACTAGGACAAATTCTAGAAATACTTGAGTTATTATTTTGAGTCAATATTCCCATACCAATGTCATTACCCAATGAAAATAATAACACTGGGACAAATTTTATAAAAATTATATGTTTCATATTTTGAGATAGGTTTATTCTACCAATGTCATTTTGCATTGAAATTCATAACATTGGGATAATTTTCAAAAATATTTGGGGTGTTGCATAATTTGAGTTAGGTTTTTGTATACCAATGTGGCACAATTTTCAGCATTCTAACAAATTTTATAAATATTTGGGGTGTTTCATATTTTGAGTTAAGATTCCCATACCAATGTCAATGTTTATTGTAACTCACAATAGTAGGACTAAATTTTCAAATATTTTGGGTGTTGCATATTTTTAGTCACATTTCCCATACCAATGTCTTTTTATGGTGTAATTCATAACACTAGGACAATTTTTTGATATATTCATAGTGTTTAATAATTTGAGTCATGCTTCTCATACTAATTTCATTAGGTAGCATAATTTATAATAGGCAATGGGATAAATTTTATAAATATTTGGGGTGTTGTATATTTTGATTCAAGCTTCCCATACCATTATTGATGTGTAGTACAATTTAAAAAACTTGGTCAAGTTTTATAAATTTTTGGGGTATTGCATATTTTGAAGTGGATTTCCCATAACATTGTCATTATGAATTCCAATTCACTACATTAAGACAAATTTTGGAAACATATGGGGTATTGCATATTTTGAGTTAGGTTTCCCATACCGATGTCATCACACATCATAATTCATAAAACTAAGACAAATTTCATAAATATTTTGGGTGGTCCATATTTTGAGTTGGGTTTATCATACTAATTTATTTGTGTAGTGCAATTTTTAATAATATAAAAAATTACAAAAATATTTGGGGTGTTGTATGTTTTGATTTAAGTTTCCTATACCAATATCATTGTGTGGTTCAATTCAAAACACTAGAACAATTTTTAGAAATATTTGAGGTGTTGCATATTTTTAGTGAGGTTTCCTAAACAATGTCATTTCATGGCATAGTTCACAAGACTAGGAAAAAAATTCATAAATATTTTGGGTATTACATATTTTGTGTTAGGTTTCCTATACCAATGTCATTACATGACACAATTTTTAACACTAGGAAAATTTTTAGAAATATTTGGGTTGTTGCATATTTTGAATTAGGTTCCTCTTATGAATTTGATTTCATGACATAATTAAAAAAATGATAAATTTTTAATAAATATTTATGTGTTACATATTTTGAGTCAGGTTTAACATATCAATGTCATTGCACCACATAATTCACAACACAAAAAGTTTTCTTAGATATTTTGAGTGTTGCATATTTTGTGTCAAATTTCCCATACCAATGTCATTGCCAAATGAAATGCACAAAATTATGACAAATTTTATAAATATTTTTGGTGTTGCATATTTTGAGATAGGTTAATGATACCAATGTCATTACATGACACATTTTTCAACACTGATACAAATTTCATAAATATTTGAGTTTTACATGTTTTCAATTAGCTTTCCATTACCAATGTCATTGCATTGTGTAATTCATAACATAGGGACAAATTTTAGAAATATTAAAAGTTATGCATATTTTAAATTGGGTTTCCCATAACAATGTCATTACATGACACAGTTTATAATATTAGCATATATTTCATAAATATTTTTAGTGTTGTTATTTAAACCTAAAATCTAGATTATGAAATCTAGTGTCAAATGGGTAGAGATAACCTTGGCATAAGAATGGTATGTCTAAAGCATGCCAATTACTTTCAAAACTCAAATCCAAATATACTATAATTATTATGCTAAGATATGATAAAAAAATTATAGTTATGTTAGATATTGTAATGATAAAAAGAGATACTTAGGTATTTTTGATGCTAATACAAATCTCAGTGTAAAACATGAAGAAAATAGATTTTATTTGAATACTAGATCGATCACTTGATTCTATAAATTATACCTATATAGCTAAAAACACTTAAATTGACCTTGGTCATTTATGTCAATGATTCTATCTAAATTCAATTAAGGTGTCCAATACCAAATACCTAATGAAACTATTTATAACCACCTATATGATTTTTATTTTTATGTCACCTTAATTTTGGTGCAATTAGATCTAGGTCATGGACTATCACTCCTTGTCAAATAATAAAACCCCAAGTTTTCATCTTCATAGTGGTTATGGGAAAAATTATTTAGTTAGCATATAAGGTATCTATAAAAGATTTATATCTATATAAAAAATAATATAAATAGGGTATCATACTTATATAGTTCTCCCTTACATGATTTTTTTATGTGTATCACATAATATGTTATAAACAAGTACAATAGTGACCTAAGTTGTTACTTGGAAAATGTGGCTTATGGAATGCTCCTTTAGTACTTCACACCTATAGAGGTGGTGACCTTATAATTGATATCAAAATAGGATAATATAGGGAATATTTTCTCACTTGAGTTCTTGATTTAATGCTTTTGGTAATTTTCATCGTGAATAGGTAAGAATTTAATAGGTTTATGCTATGTGAAATTTTATTGGGGATTAATATTTTATTTATAACAATCCCTTTAGATAATATATCACATTAAATCACATAGGATAACCATTGGTATACTTTTAATTTATAAATAAGATGAATTTAGGCTACTAGACACTTGTGTTAGATCAGTAAAATTATATCAACATAGGCATTTGACTAGGATGTAAGTGTTTGGGTAGATTAACAATAGGGATAGGTCTAAAACTTGCAAAGGTATATGATAAGCATGTTTATAACATTCTGAGTATGATAAAAGGTTTGAGTCATCAAAATAATAGTTGTTAACTAAGAGATAATCAATAAGCATAGAGAGATATTGTATGTGATCCTTTCAATATCAAGAAAGTATAAAAGTTGAAGTTACATCCATGATATGTATTTCACAAAATATATATGACTGAGGTGATATATAATTCATATACAGTGTCTGCATTCCCCCTCCTCTAATCTAGTAATGAAATTGCTAGTTTATATGTAAATAAATGTGTGCCTAGGTGTGTATAACACACTTTGCCTTTGTTTCATCACAACTTGGGTGATTTAATAGTGATTGACCAAAATCTAAGAGTATGTTATAGTATATAATCACTGAATATAATCTAAAATTGAAAGTATTGAAATTATTGAAATTGAAAGAGGTCAAATTTAATGAGTGTAGTTGTTTATCAATGAAATCACCTTGTAATTTGATAATTTGATTTGTAAATTATAATTCATGATGAATCATTGAAACTAATATTAGTAAAATTAAAAAATCTATAAAGTTCATTTATCTATAGATATAGAGAGAAATTGGAGGACACATTCCACCAAATTTGGAGAAAAAGTGAGTTTTCACCTGACAGTTGAGACTAGCTCAATAGTCTAACCCAATAAAACTTATTACTTGGTGAGCACAAGTAAACCAAGTCAAATTATAGTATAAAATTGATGAGGTTGGATTATTTAATAAATTTTAACATATAAAATTGACTAGATTAAATGATTTAATCACCTCAACCATATCAAAATCAAACCAATTACTATAGTAGATTGGCTCGATATAATTTGTAAGCATTTAACCTAGTGGGTGATGATAGTCTATAAAATTATTTGAAATGTAAAAGTATTTTAAAATATTTAGGTCTTATTTTCATATCATATGCACCTTAGATATGTCTCATGCTAAAATTTTGTATAACAATGGTACCAATGATGTATATAGTTCTAACACAAATATGTATCTAAATCATCTAACTATGCAATATGTCAAATTTGAAAAATGTGTATGTAGAAAAAGTTTATAAAACATGTCCCATAGGATAATATGAAACTAAAAACTTATATAGATTTTATAACTATTTGGGGTGTTGCATATTTTGAGTCAGGTTTCTTATACTAATGTCATCATAAATTGAAATTTGAAACACTAGGGCAAATTTTAAAAATATTTGGGTTGATGTAAATTTTGATTAAAGATTCTCATAACAATATATTTTCATGATATAATTTTCAACACTAGGAGATTTTTTCAAAATATTTTGGGTGCTTTATATTTTGAGTCAATTTTCCCATACCAATGTCATTATGTGGCCTAACTTCAACACTAGATCAAGTTTTGTAAATATATGGGGTGTTGAATATTTTGAGTTAGGTTTCACATATAAATTTTTATGCATAAAAAAATTCACAACACTAAGGCAAATTTTATAAATATTTTAGTTGTTGCATATTTTGAGTCAAATTTCTATTACCAATTTCATTACATAGTGTATTCACAATACTAGTAAAAATTTACAAAATATTTGTTGTGTTACATATTTTGTGTTAGGTTTCTCATACCATTGACGTTACTCAATGAAATTCACAAAATAAGGAAAATTTTCAAAAATAATTTGGGTCTATCACATTTTGAGTAATGTTTACTATACCAAGTCATTATGCAGTGTAATTATCAACATTATTAATTAGGATGTTTCATATTTTGAGTCAAGTTTTCCATATCAATATCATTGTGGGGAATTATTCATAACACTAGGATAAATTTTAAAAATATTTGGTTTGTTACATAATTTGAGTTACATTTCCCATACCAATGTCATTGTGTGGTGTAATTCATAAAACTGGGAAAATTTTATAAATTATTTGTGGTTTTGCATATTTTGAGTCATTTTTCCCATACCAATGTCATTGGATTTCATAATTATTAACACTAGAACAAATTTTTTAAATATTTATGGTATATATTTTACATCAGGTTACTCATACCAATGTCATTGTGCATTGTAATTCATAACACTAGGATAAATTTTAGAAATATTTATGGGCTTGTATGTTTTGAATTGGACTTCCCATACAATATTGTTATGTGAAACAATTCAATTATTTTAAAATATTTTAGGTGTTGTAAATTTTAATTTGAGTTTCCACTACCAATGTCATTTTTTAATGTAACTCACAACATTGTAATAAATTTCATAAATATTTGGGGTGCCACATATTTTGAGTTAGGTTTTTCATACCAATGTTGTTAAATGGTAATTTTCAAAATTGGAACAAATATCATAAATATTTAAGTTGTTACATCTTTTGATTCAAGTTTCACATACCAATGTTATTTCATAATGTAATTTGTGACACTTAAATTTTTTTTGAAAATATTTTATTTGTTGGGAGTTTTTAGTCATGTTTCATGTACCAATGCCTTTACATGGTGTAATTTTTAACACTAAGATAATGTTTTTAAATATTTTTAATGTTGCATATTTTGAGTCAAGTTTCCTATACCAATATAACTATGTAGTGCAATTTACCTCACTAGGACAATTTTTTTAAAAAAATGGGTTATTTTCATATTTTGAGTCAAGTTTCCCATAGTAACATCATTACATGATGTAATTAACAATACTAGGAAAATTTTGAAAATGTGTTGGGTGTTACATAATTTTAGTCAATTTTCCCATATAAATGTCATTTCATGTTGTAATTCAAAACACTAGGACAAATTTTTGAAATATTTGGGGTGTTACATATTTTAAATTGGGTTTCCTATACTAATGACATTTTACATCATAACTCATAATATTATGACAAATGATAGAAATATTTGTGGTATTTAATATTTTGATTGTATTTTCTCTACCAATATCATTATGCAATGTAATTTGAAACATTGGGATAAATTTTAGAAATATTTTGGGTGTTACATTTTTTGACTCAAATTTCCTGTACCAAAGTCATTTTCAATCACACGTCTCAACACTGGGACAAATTTTTGAAATATTTAGTGTTTACATATTTTGATTTTGATTTCACATTCAATTTTCATTGTAGGGATAAATCCAAAACACTTGTAAATTTTTTGAAAATATTTGGGGTGTTGCATATTTTGAGTCAATTTTCCCATACCAATGTCATTGCATGGTGAAATTAGAAAAAATGAAAAATAATTAGGAAATATTTTAGGTGTTGTATATTTTTGAAATTAGAAAAAATGAAAAACAATTAGGAAATATTTTAGGTGTTGTATATTTTGAGTTCAATTCCCATACCAATGTAATTATGCATCATAATTTATAACATTGGGAAAAAAATTATAAATATTTGAGTTATTACATATTTTGAGTTGTGTTTCTCATATTAATGTCATTATGTCTTGGAATTTGTGAAACTAAGATACTTTTATTAAATATTTAGGTTGTTACATATTTTGATTTAGGATTCACATACCAATATCATCACACATCACAATTCATAATACTAGGAAAAATTTTAGACATATTTAGGGTGTTGCTCACTTTGATCTTGGTTTATCATACCAAGGACATTATGTGACTCAATTCATAACACTGAGATAAAATATATAATATTTCAAGTGTTGAGTATTTATACTTAGGTTTCCCATACCAATGTTATTATATGGTGTAGTTCAAAACACTTTAAATATTTTTATAAATATTTGGGTTGTATATTTTGACTTTTATTTTTGGTACCAATGTCATTACATGGGATAATTCACAACATTGGGACAAATTTAAGAAATATTTGCGGTATTGCATATTTGGAGTCAATTTTATTGTAATAATGTCATTGTGCGGTAAAATCCATAACATTAGGACAAATATTATAAATATCTAGGGTGTTTCATGTTTTGATTTATGTTTCCCACAGTAATGTGATTTTAAAAGTAATTTACAACACTAGGATAAATATTAGAATTTTTTTGGGTATTTCATATTTTGATTCAGTTTTCCCCTCTCAATGTCATTTAGAATCACAATTCATGACACTAGGAGAAATTTCCAAAATATTTGTAGCGTTGCATATTTTTAGACAAGTTTCCTTTACCAATGTCATTTCATATTGAAATTTACAATGAGGACATTTTTTAGAAATAAATCGGGTGTTTCATTTTTTGAGTTGGGTTTCTCATACCAATGTCTTTGCATGATGTAATTCACAACACTAGGAAAAAATTTAGAAATATTTGGGTTTTTGCACAAATTGAGTAAGGATTTTCATTTCAATGTTGTTGTATGGTGAAATTTTCAACACTAGGAAAAATTTCATAAATATTTTGGGTGTTGCATATTTTGAGTTGGGTTTCCCATACCAATGTCATTATGCATCACAATTATCAACACTAATAATTTTTTTTGAAATATTTGGAGTGTTGTATATTTTAGTCAAGTTTCCCCTACCAATGTCATTGTTTAGTGTAATTCATAATACTAGGAAAAAATTTAAAAATATTTGGCATGTTGCATACTTTGAGTCAATTTTTACATACCAATGTCATTGCATGGCATAATTAGTAACACTTAGAAATTTTTTAATAATATTTTGGTTTTGTATATTTTGAGTCAAGTTTATAATACTAATGTTGTGTGGAATTATTCACAAAATTGGGACAAATATAAAATATATTTAAGGTGTTGCATATTTTGAGTTTGGTTTTGCATACCAGTATCTTTGAGTGGCATAATTCATAACAATAGGACAAATTTCACAAAAAATGAGGTGTTGTATATTTTGAGTTGGGTTTCCCATACCAATTTTATTACATGGTACAATTCTCAACACTAGAATAAATCTAAGAAATATTTGAATTATTGCATATTTTTAGTCAAGTTTTCTATACCAATATCATTTCACTTTACAATTCACAACACTAGGAATTTTTATGGAAACATTCAAGGTGTTGTATATTTTGAGTTGGTTTTCTTATACCAATGACATTACATGCCACAATTCACAAAATGAACAAATTTCAATAATATTTGATGTGCTACATATTTTTAGTCAATTTTATTATACCAATGTCAGTACATGATAGAATTTGTAACACTAGGAAATATTTCATAAATATTTAGGGTGTTGCATATTTTGAGTAAGGTTTACCCTACCAATGTCAATTTATGGTGAAATTTATAACACTAAAAAAAAATTTAGAGATATTTTGTGTGTTTCATATTTTGAGTTAGCTTTTCTATACCAATGTTGTTGTAGTCACAATTTGAAACATTTGGAAAATTTTTATAAATATATGAGGTGTTACATATTTTGATTTGAGTTTCCCATACTAATGTCATTATGTAATATAATTCACAATAATGGGACAAATTTCAAAAATGTTTTGGGTGTTGCATATTTTGAATTAGTTTTCTCATACCAATGTAATTATATAGTAAAATTTGTAACCCTAAGATAAATTTTAGAAATATTTAGGGTGTTTCATGTTTTGAGTTAAGTTTCTCATATTTATGCTATTAGATGGCATAATTTGTAATGTTAGGAAACATTTTCAATAATATTTATGGTGTCACATATTTTTATTCTATTTTCCCCTAATAATGTCATTATCAGTCATAATTTATAATATTGGAACAAATTTCAAAAATATTTGTGGTGTTGCATATTTTGAGTCATGTTTAACCTATCAATGTCATTATATGGTGTAATTCATATCACTATGACACATTTTGTAAATATTTGGGGTGTTACATCTTTTGAGTAGGATTTTCCATACCAATGTTATTGCAAAAAGTAATTTACAACATTGGGACAAGTTTCATAAATATTTGGGGTGTTGTATATTTTAAGTTAGGTTTCCCTTACTAATGTTGTTATAAGGTAAAATTCATAATAGTGGAACAATTTTTTAAAATATTTTGTGTGTTGCATATTTTTATTTAGGTTTCCTCTACTAATGTTTTTGTGTGGTACAATTCACAATAATGGGATAAAATCATAAATATTTGAGGTGTTGAATATTTTAAGTATGTTTATCATAACTAGATGACACAATTTGTAGCACTAAGACAAATTTTATAAATATATGGGGTGTTTCATATTTTTTAGGTTTATCATACTAATGTAATAACATGAAATAATTCATAACCTTCAGATAAAATTTATAAATATTTTGGGTGTTGCATATTTTGGTTCAAGTTTTCCCCTACCAATGTCATTGCATGGTGTAATTGACACACTAGGACAAATTTTAGAAATATTTGGGTGTTTCATATTTTGAATCAATTTTCCCACACCAATGTAATTATGTAGCACAATTTATAATATAGACAAATTTTTAAAATATTTGGGGTGTTACATATTTTAAACTAGGTTCCCCATACCAATGTCATTTCATGATGCAATTCATAACATTGGGACAAACTTTGGAAGTTATTTTCATGTTGAATAGTTTTAGTTAGGTTTACCATACTAATGTTATTATGTGGTAAAATTCACATCACACAACAAAAAAAATAAAATGGGTTTTGGATATTTTAAGTCGAGTTTCCCATAACAATGTTATTGCATGACACAATTCACAACACTAGGATTTTTTTTAAATATTTTATATGTTGAATGTCATGTTGATTTTTTTACTTAAAATAGGCCTAACTAAAACCATATCACATATAACTAGACCCATAACATACATGGATAAAAGTTTATAAATATATATATATATATATATATATATATATATATATATATATTTATAAACTTTTATCCATGTATGTTATGGGTCTAGTTATATGTGATATGGTTTTAGTTAGGCCTATTTTAAGTAAAAAAATCAACATGACATTCAACATATAAAATATTTAAAAAAAATCCTAGTGTTGTGAATTGTGTCATGCAATAACATTGTTATGGGAAACTCGACTTAAAATATCCAAAACCCATTTTATTTTTTTTGTTGTGTGATGTGAATTTTACCACATAATAACATTAGTATGGTAAACCTAACTAAAAATATTCAACATGAAAATACATACATGGATAAAAGTTTATAAATATATATATATATATATATATATATACACACACACACACACACATATATATATACACATACACACACACACACACACACACACACACACACACACACACACACACGCACACACACACACACACACACACACACACACACACACACAGACACACACACACACACACACATACATTCATACATATATATACATATTTATCAATGTGTTTGTATATACATACATACATTTAGATGTGTATGTTATGGGTTTAGTTGAATTATATGTGTATCTTGTTAACTATCATCCATCATTTAATAGTTGTGTGCAAAAAAAATAAGATGTTGAATAGGTTTTATCATTATGACATGAACACTAAGGATTAATCCACAAGTATAAAAATAACATCATCATGACATTAATTTCAGATGACCATCAAATTTAATCTAATCCACTATTGATGTAATGAGGTGCCATATGGTTGCTTTGACTCTACATACACTATTATCACTAGAAGTTAAAGATGTGCCACTTGTTAGGTTTATGGGACCCTAGATATCATCTTAAATGTCTATACTTGTAGGATTTCAATCTATAGGATGCTACCAATTGATATCTCTATAGTCCCTTGGGACCACAAAAGAATTTGGGGATTATCACCTAATGGCTTAATCCTATCAAATGGTTTGAGATCTACAAAACTAATAGGTGGAATATTATTGGGCCCTTAGATCCTTAGAGGTATTATAAGATTATCCCAGAGTATTAATCCTTTTAGGGATCCTGGCTTTGGAATGTTACCACATGGCAGCCTCTCAGTCCCTCAAAACCTAAGAGATGTTAGGGGATTAAACCCTAATTATTTAATCCTTATATCAATTCAAATTTAGGAATGATGCCACTTGGTATTTCCTCACTACCCTAAAGTTATTAGGGGATTATAATATCTTTCTAATGATTTGATCCATTATAATGATGCCACATGCCATCATTTGACTAACTTTTAGAAATCTATGAAAAATTAAAAATTGACTTAGGTAAAAGTCATTGATAAACGTAAAAATTGGCTAAGTAAATATCAAAGTAAAATTTAAATAGGGGAAAATAAAGGAAATAAAGGTCAATTAAAATAATAACATGCACAATTTTATTTGAAAAGACTAGAATCAAACACTTTATGTGAAGCATAACAAACATCTAAGGCTAGAATATAAATTTTATCAAATCAACAAAATAAGATTGAGTCTAACTCAATATAAGGAAACTAAATAATCATTCTAATTGGTTTAGACAAATATCATATAAACACAAGATAATCTCAATTTCAAGAGCCAAATTTTTTATTACTTAGGGGATATAACTTTGTGCATCACCACTTAGACACATTTTTTAACTCCTAAGGTATGAGGCCAAACCATAGATTTACTAAAGTTTAAGGACACAGAGTCAAGTAAGGGTCCTCAAAATCCATTTTCCATCACTAATAAAATTCATGCAAGGGTATCTATCCAAACAAATTTGGTTTTCTTACATTTTAATTTTATTAATCAAGAGCCCTGATCTATTATAATTTTAGTTTTAATATACATTGGTATTGTTACATAATAGTATACAATTTATTAATTACTCAGTTCTTTAATTAATAACACTTTCTACAAGACATATTATCACTAGAATGTATCATTATTTAGACCTAATAGTTAAGCTATATTATTATTCCCAATAATAATTTCCAATCTATTTATTTAAGATTCCATTCATACATGGATAATATTATTCCATCCCAATAAATCACAATAGATTACATGAAAATACACAAATCATGTTCAATAGGTTTATTATCACAAAGTCCATTCCAAGCAAAAAATACAAATATGTTAAAAAAAGACCCACATAGACCTAAGATTTGATCTTCCAATGTTAGTTACCTTCCAAGAATATATATCATCAAACTCATTTTTTATAACTAATACTCAATTATTTAATTAATAATTCTTTCCATAAGACATACTTTCCCTTTAATAGTATCATTATTTAGAACTAATAGTTAAGTTATATTATTATTCCCAAGAACAATATCCCAACTGTTTATTTGAGATTCCACTCATATATAGATAAGATTATTCCTTCCTAATAAATCACAATATATCACATGAAAATACATAAATCATGTTTAATAGGCTGGTCATCATAAATTCCATTCAAATTAAAGCATACAGATACACTAAAAAAGACCCATGCAAGCCTAAGAGTTGCTCCTCAAATGGAAGTTCCCTTCTTGGAATATATATTATCAAATTCATTGTTGTTCTCTTAACAAGGTAAATAATTATTTAATATTTCATATTACTTAGATTATGCCTTATCTTAACTAGATTAATCATATCCAACTTCATATAATTATATCTTAATATCATCAGCATAGGAAATCTAATTCAGTTACCTTCTTACTTGGATGTGTCTTCCACATTTAGATCATATATAAGTAAGGAAATTAAAAATAGATCAAAATGTAATGCACAAAGAAGTCACAAGATATATATATATATATATATATATATATATATATATATATATATATATATATATATATATATATATATATATATATATATATATATATATATATATATATATAAAGTCATGAGAGGGATCAGGAAACCTAACATCATGTCCCACAAGAGATACCTATATAAAAATTGAATATATATATTCAATTATATATCTTGTGACTTCTTTGTGCATTGCATCTTGAGCTATTTTTCAATATCCTTACTTCTATATGATCTAAATGTGGAAGACACATCTATGTAAGAAGGTAATTGAATTAAGAATGTAAATTTTTAGTTCATTAATAGTCTTACATGGAAAAACCTTATTGCCCAAGTAATTAGAGGTCCCAATGGTGAGAACAAACATGTAGGAATCTATCAACTCCAAACTCCCACATAAGGGTAGGAAATACAAAGGGTTGACCCAAGCACAACCATAAAGAAATAAGCAAATATATTAACTAATATAATATACTTCACTTATTTTGAACACAATAATTTAATCAAGATTCACACAAATATTATGTAGTAAAATAATAGAATAATTAAGTTAAAAGAGAATCTTGCAAGTCAATCTCAATCCATCTTCAAATATTTTCTAAAATTTTATTCTATCTAAATAACTCCCTCTCTGGGATAATTTATTTACCTTATCTCCCCTTATTAAAATAACAAAAAATTATTTTTAAAGAGATTTTCCTTCCTCAAATAGACATTTTACCCTCCTCAAAAGCTAATCATAATGTGACAAGTCTATGCCATTTACTTATATTTACCAACCATTGTACTTGTTATCCCATGAATTGATAATTAGATGTTATATTTTTCCATTCCATAATGGTGCATGGAGGGTCTATTATAATCCTATGGTTTCTTATAATACAACCTACCTCCATATAATAGGCTCAAGGCAAAGTCAATTAATGGACAAGTTTGTAATTCTACCACTAGACATTTCAGACATTGCTCTTATTCTTATTTATGCATTGAGGATGACCAACCAAAGGTGTTTTGATCAATTCAACAATGATTAAAATAATTTAATACATTAAAAGACTCTAATAAAAGGGTTGAATGTCATAAAAGGTAGCTAACTTGGATCAGATAAAGTTTTAAGACAAGACATGTGTCATAGATAACATCACACATGATGCAATAATTATTGTAGTCCTTGTTCCTTCATTAGAAATTAACTATTCCTACACACTTATTGCATCTATAAAATTATTCAATTATAATAGTTTAAATTTAAAACCATAATCATGTTAGATAATTTTATTTAACTAGTGTAATCAACTTACCAAAAAATTCACAAGGTCATAAATTGAGGTCAATATAACACCTAGTACATGTATAATTTTAGTTGTAACCTAAGACAATAATTTAAGCATTGATAAGCCAAAACTTACCATTTTCATAATCCAATAGCATTTTCCATCAACAACACCAAGGCATTATAACCATTATTTTATCATAGTCATATTGTCTATAACCATAGTGTGTGTCAAAGGTTCATGAATAATATTATAGTCTTGAGTCAAATAAGAGTACCAATGATCTCATATATATCATGTATCCCTAGGTGAGCTCCCTATCAACCCATTTTCAAGGGTATTAGTCTTATTTAGAAATCATATGTTAATTATGTTGTATATTTTAACTTAAGTTTCCCATACCAATGTCAATATATGGGGTAATTCACATTAGTGTGGAAAAAATAGAAACATTCAGGGTGTCACATATTTTGGGTTGAGTTTCCCATACTAATGTTGTAGCATGAAGTAACTTTAAATAATATAAAAATTCTCAAAGATATTTGGGTTGTCATATATTTTGAGTCATGTTTCCCATAACAATTTTGTTATGGAGCATAATTTGAAACACAAGAATAAATTTTAGAAATATTTGGATTGTTGCATAGTTTGATTGAAGTTTCCCATACTAATGCCATTACATGATGTCATTTTCAAAACTTATAAAAATATCCTAAAAATTTAGGGTGTTACATATTTTGAGTCAGATTTCCCATATTGATGTTATTGTGTGGTGTAATTCATAACACTTAGATAAATTTCTTAAATATTGCATATGTAGAAAATTTTTAGTTGGTTTTGTTGTATTAATGTATTTTCATGATGAAATTCACAACGCTGGGACAGATTTTAGAAATATTTATCGTGTTGCATATTTTGAGTCAAGATTCCTATATGAATGCCATTGCATAACATAATTTACAACACTATGAAAAATTTAGGAAATATATGGGATGTTGTATATTTTGGTTTATATTTACCATAAAAATGTCATTATGTGACATAATTCAATACATTGGGAAAAATATTAAAAATATTTGGTGTGTTGCCTATTTTTAGTTAGGTTTCCATTATCAATGTTGATGTGTGATGTAAGTTACAACACTTAGATACATTTTGTACATATTTGAGGTGTTACATATTTTGAGTCAAGTTTCTCATACCAATGTTGTCATATGTAGTAATTTAAAACACTAGAAATTTTTTATAAATATTTGGGGTGTTAAATATTTTGAGTCAGGCTTCATATAAAAATTTCATTGCATGAAGAAATTCACAACACTTAGACAAATTTAAACAATATTTGGGTGGATACATATTTTGAGCTGGGTTTCCATTATAAATATCATTGCTGAGATAAATTCAAACATTGGGAAAGTTTTCATAAGTATTTTTTTGTTTCATATTTTTAGTTAACTTTCCATTAAAAATGTTGGTGCACATCAAAATTTGAAACACTCAAACAAATTTTAGAAATATTTTGGGTTTTGAATATTTTGAGTTGGGTTTTTAGTAATAATTTCATTATGTGATGCAATTTAATGCTTCAAGATGAATTTTGAAAATATTTGGGGTGTTGTATATTTTGAGTTTGATTTCCCATACCAATGTTGTTTTCCAATGCAATTTACAACACTTGGATAAATTTTAAAAATATTTGGGGTGTTTCATATTTAGATTTAGGTTTCATGTACCAATGTTGTTGCATGACATAATTTTTAGCACTCAGATAAATTTATAAAATATTTAGGGTGTTGCATATTTTGAATCAAGTTTTTCATACAAATGTAATTACAAGGTGCAATTTACAACACTATGACAAAGTTCATAAACAAATTTTAAGTGTTGCATATTTTAAGTTAGGTTTCCCATTCTCATGTCATTATGTAGTACAATTAACAATATCAAGATATATTTTGCAAATATTTGGTGTGTTACATATATTTAGTTGGGTTTCCCATTCCAATTTCATTATATGGTAAAATTCGTAACGTTGGGACAAATTTCATAAATATTTGGGTTGTTGCATATTTTCAATTAGGTTTACTATTCCAATTGCATTATGTAGTGCAATTCAAAACATTAGGACAAATTAAAAAAATATTGTTTGTGTTGCATATTTTGAGTTGGGTTTCCTTTACTAATGTTGTTAAATGTAAATCATAAGCTAGGACAAATTTAAAAAATACTTATTGTTTTGCATATTTTGAGTTGGTTTTCCTTTACCAATGTCATTACATGGTGAAATTCACAAAACTCAAATAAATTACATAAATATTTTGCATGTTGTATATTTTAAGTCAATTTTATGATACCCTTGTCATTACATGGCATAATTTGTAACACTATATTAAATTTCATAAATGTTTACAGTTTTGCATATTTTCACTCGAGTTTCTTGTACCAATGTTGTTACATGTATAATTCACAGCAATTAAAAATAGATATTTTGGGTGTTATATATTTTGGTTCACATTTCTCATACCAATATCATTTGATGGCATGGTTTGTAACATTATGGAAATGTAAAAAATATTTGAGGTGTTGTAAATATTGAGTTGGGTTTCCTATACCAATGTTATTATGTGGTGCAATTCCAAACACATAGAAAAACATTGGAAATATTTTAGTTATTTCATATTTTAAGGTGGTTTTCCCATATCACTGTCATTCTATGATGTAATTAACAAACCATTGACACATTTTAAAAATATTTTTCATGTTGTGTATTTTGAGTCAAGTTTCCCATACCAATGTCATTGCAGAGTGCAACTCATAACAATTGGATGAATTTAATAAATATTTAGGGGGAAACATATTTTAAGCTATGATTCCCATATAAATTTTTTATATGGTATAATTCATAATACTAGGAAAATAATAAAAAATAGTTGTGGTGTTGCATAATTTTAGTCAGGTTTTCCATACTATTGTTCTTACAAAGAAAAATTTGCAACACTATTAAATATTTATGGTTTTATATATTTTGATTTGTTTTTCTCATACTAGTGTCTTTATAAGTCATAATTCAAAATACTATAATCAATTTCATAAATATTTTCGGTATTGCATATTCTGAGTCAGGCTTCCCATACCCATGCCGTTGTGTGAAAAAACTCACAATACTAGGACAAATTTTAGAAAAAATTAGGTATTAAATATTTTGAGTCAGGTTTCCCCTACTAAACATCATGGCATAATAAAATTTGCATTTGTAAAAATTTTATAATTATTTGGGGTGTTTCATATTTTTAGTTAGATTTCTCATCCCAATGTCATTATGGAGCTTAGTTAATAATACTCAGGTGAATTTTAAAAATATTTTGGGTGTTCCATATTTTGTGTCATGTTTACATTACCATTTTCATTGTGTAGCTATATTCAAAATATTTGGGTTATTTCATATTTGGAGTTATGTTTACCATACCATTATTATTGCCTACTATAATTCATAAACTAGGATAAATTTTAGAAATATTTTTGATGTTTCATATTTAGAATAAGGTTTCCTATACTAATGTCATTACATAGTGCAATTCATAACACTATTTTTTTAAAAATATTTGGGGTATTTCATATTTTGAGTTAGGTTTCTTGTACCATTGTCGTGGATCGACACAATTCACAAAAATGGGAGACATTTAAGAAATGTTTGTGTTATTAAATATATTGAGTTGGGTTTTTGATACCAGTGTCATTATGCAAGACAATATATAATAGTGGTAAAATTTCATAAATATTTGGAGTGTTTTATATCATGAGTCAATTTTCCTATATGCGTGTTGTTACATGATGAAATTTGCAACATTGGGACAAATTTTAGAAAATTTTGAGCTATTTCATATTTTGATTTAGGTTTCTAGTAAAAATGTTGTTTCATGATGAAATTAGAAACACCATGAAATTTTTTATAAATATTTGGGGTCTTAGATATTTTGATTTGGGTTCACTATATGAATTTCATTGTAAAGCATAATTTTTAACACTTGGACAAATTTCATAAATATATTGGGTGTTGTATATTTTGAGAAAGGATTCATGTACCAATATCATTTCATAAATAAATTCACAACACTAGGAAAATTTTAATAAATATTTGGGGTGTTACATATTTTGATTTGGGTTTCCCATACCAATTTCATTTCACAATTTAATTAACAATGCATAAAAATTTCAAAAACGTTTGGGGTGTCACATATTTAGAGTTAGGTTTCCCATATCAATGTCATTACATGACATAGTTTGTGACACTGAGATAAATTAATAAAATATTTGGGGTGTTGAATATTTTGAGTAAGGTTTATCATACCAATGTTGTTTTATGACATAATTCTAAACATTGGGACACATTTTGGAAATATTTAGGGTGTTACATATTTTTAGTCAGGTTTCTAGTACCAATTTCATTATTTAGAGTAATTCACAAACTCAAATAAATGAATTAAATTTTTGGCATGTTGTATATTATGAATCAAGTTTCCCATAACAATGTCATTATTCAACACAATTTACAACATTGGGACAACTTTTGAAAATATTTTAGGTGTTGCATATTTTGAGTTAGGTTTCCTATAACAATGTCATTACATGATGCAATTTGCAACACTTGGACAAATATTTGAGATGTTGCATATTTTGAGTCAAGATTCCACTACCAATATCATTATAATTTATAACACTGGGACAAATTTTATAACTATTTAGATTGTAGTATATTTTGAGTTAGGTTTCCTATACCAATGTCACTGTGTATCACAATTCACAACACTAGGACAAATTTTAGAAATATTTGGGTTGTTGCATATTTTGAGTCAATTTTCCCATATGTATGTCATTATGTGGTATAGTTTGCAACATTGTGTAAAATTTTATAAATATTGTTTTTGTTTCATATGTTAATTTGTGTTTTCTATACCAATACTATTACATGGTGCAATTTTCAACATTGGGACAAATTTTATAAATATCTGGAGTATTAAATATTTTGAGTCAAGTTTTATGTACCAATGACATTGCACATCATAATTTGAAACACTGAGATATATTTCAAAAATATTTAGGGTGTTACATATTTTGATTAGGCATTCCCATACCAATTTTATTGCATAAATCAATTTAAAACACTAGAAATTTTATAAATATTTTAAGTATTGTGTACTTTGATTTGGATTTCCTATATTAATGTTCTTACACATCATAATTCATAATAGTGGGATAAATTTATGAAATATTTTAGGTGTCTCATATTTTTAGTCAAGCTTCCCATACCCATGTTTTTGTGTGAATAAATTCATAATACTAGGGCAAATTTTAAAAATATTTTTGGTGTTTCATATTTTGAGTCAAGTTTTGCCTACTGAATTTTGTGGCATAGCACAATTCACAACATTGGGGAAATTTTCATAAATATTTGGGGTGTTGAATATTTTGAGTTAGATTTATCATGCTAATATGATTGTATAATATAATTCATAACACTTAGGAAACTTTTAAAAATATTTTGGGTGTTGCACATTTTGATTCAAGTTTCTAGTACAATTGTCATTTCATATTGCAATCCATATCAATTAGACAAAATTCGAAAATATTATAGGTGTTGTATAATTTGAGTCAAGTTTATAGTATGATTATCATTACCTATTACAATTCACAACATATAAAAATTTTATAAATATTTTGGGTGTTTCATATTTAGATTAAAATTTCCCATACTAAAGTTGTTATGTAGAACAATTTGTAACAATATGAATATTTTCATAAATATTTGGGGTGTTCCATATTTTTAGTCAGGTTTCCTATACTAATGTCATGGCTTGACACAATTCTTAGCACTTAGATAAATTTAAAAAATATTTTCCATTTTGGATATTTTGATTCAAGTTTCCAATACCAATGTCATTGTTTGGCATAATTTAAAATAATGAGAATAATTTCATAAAAATTTAAGTTGTTACCTATTTTGAGTTGGGTATCCAGTATGATTGTTATTATATGATACAATTTATAACATTCAGACAATTTTGGTAAAGATTGAGGTGTTACATATTATGATTTAGGTTTTTATTACAAATGTTATTTCATGATGAAATTCATAAAAATATAAATGCTTTTAGGAATATTTAGGGTGATGGAATATGTTGAGTCAAGTTTACCATAATAATATCATTGCATAACACAATTCACAATACTAGGACAAATTTAAAAATTATTTTAGGTGTCATATTTTTTTTAATTAGGCCTCTCATATTCATATTTTTGTGTGAAGTAATTCATAACATTAGGAAATTTTTTTGAAATATTATGGGTGTTACATATTTTGAGTTGGGTTTCCCATACCAATGTCATTGCATGGCACAATTACAACATTGAGACAAATTTTATAAATGTTTGGGGTGTTGCATATTATAATCCAAGTTTATTATAATAATGTCATTACCTATAAAAATTTTAAACATTGAGACACATTTCAAAAATGTTTTGGTTGTTGCATATTTTGAGTCAGTTTTCATGTACCAATGTTATTACATGACAAATTCTCAACGCTGGGAAAAAAATTATAGATATTTTAGGTGTTACATATTTTGAGTCAAGTTTATAGTACCAATGTAATTACATAGTGTAATTCAAAACACAAGGATAAATTTATGAAATGTTTAGGGTGTTACATATTTCAATTAGGTTTCCCATAATAATATCATTTCTTGACATAATTTTCAACATTAGGATATGTTTTAATAGTATTTCAAGTGTTGCATATTTTGAGTTAGGTTTCCTATACCAATGTCTTTTCATTATGTAATTCACAACACTTAGACACATTTAAATAATATTTGGGGTATTATATATTCTAAGTAATGTTTCTCATACCTATATCATTGCATGGTACAACTTTCCACATTGGGACAAATTTAATAAATATTTGTATTATTACATATTTTGAGTGAGGTTTCCTATAACAATGTCATAATGTGACATAATTAACAACACTAGGACAAATTTTAGAAATATTTTTGTTGTTTCATATTTTGAGTCAAGTTTCCTATACCTATGTCATTGCATTATGTAATTTACAACATTATGTAAAATTTTAAAAATATTTGGGGTGTTGGATATTTTTAGTCAAGTTTCCCATACCAATATTATTTCATGATTCAATTCACAACATTGGGATTAATTTTATAAATATTTTGGGTGTAACATATTTTAAGTTAGATTTCCCATACCAATGTTATTACACATCACAATTTGAAACACTTATGTAAATTTGATAAATATTTTGGTATTCCATATTTTTATTTAGCCTTCCCATACCATTTTTTTTACACTATTTAATTGGAAACACCATGAGAAATTTTTAAAAAAATTATTTGTTGCATTTTTTTATTCAAGTTTCACCTACCAATGTCATTTTTAAATACAAGTCCAAATTCCAAACACTAGAACAAATTTTAAAATTATTTAGGGTGTTTCATATTTTGAATTAGGTATTCTATACCAATGTCATTTTGCATCATAATTTGTAACACAAGGGAAAATTCAAAAATATTTTAGAGAGTTACATATTTTTAGTTTGGTTTCTTAGCTAATATCATTGTATGACATAATTCAAAACACTAGGACAAATTTAAGAAATATTTGGGCTATTGTATATTTGAGTCTAGTTTCCTAGAATAATGTCATTATGTTGTGTAATTTGGAACACTAGAATAAATTTCAAACATATTTGTGTTGCTGCATATTTTGTGTTGGGTTTCTCATACCAATGTTGTTACCTAACATAATTAATAGCATTGGGACAAATTTTGGAAATGTTTTCATTTTTTCATATTTTGAGTCACTTTCCCATATCAATGTCATTATATATCTCAATTCATAACATTGGGACAAATTTCATAAATATTTTGGGTGTTTCATATATTGAGTCAGGACTTTTATACTAATGTAATTATGTCACACAAATTCACAACACTAGGAAAAATTTCATAAATATTTGGTTTGTTGCATATTTTGAGTTACTTCTCCCATACCAATGTCTTTGTAGGGTATAATTCATAATACTTAGGCAAATTTCATAAATATTTAGGGTGTTTCATATTTTGAGTTGGATTTCCAATACCAATGTTGTTATGATGTAATTCAAAACACTAGGACAAATTTTCAAAATATTTGGGGTGTTGCATATTTTGAGTCAAGTTCATGTACATACTAAAAATTTACATCATCTAACACTTTTCATAGAAATAGAATGATGATGTAATGACCTTTCATTTTATGATTCATATATAACTCTCTATCTTTATTCCTTCCCTATGCTTCTACAATCTTTTTTTGACCCCTTTCAATCCCCTTGATTATGACCTTCCTATTTATTTTCACTTTGTTTCCAAAACTAAACATAAGTGATGGAAATGCCACCCTATGTGACAACCACCTTCCTCTATTAAAAAACCTCCTCATAGTTTACACAACCTCCATAACATTTTTTCAACTTAAGCAGTGGTTTTAATTCTAAAGGGTAGTCTTAAATAAGTAGTAGTCTCTTAATGTTAAGTAATGGTTTTATAAAATTAATTAGTGGTTCCTCATCCATTACTTGAATAAAGTAAGGGTTTCATCATAGTTTAAATTCCTCCCAAAAATAGTTATTGCAACTCTAGTTTTCATATGTTTTTGATTTAACTATTTTAGGAATATTGGAGTATTATTCCTAATTTAGTTAAGGATTTGAGTTAGTTAAACTAGTAAATAATATGGAAATAATTAAACTATTAATTTTTATAATTTGACTATAATTTTAATCTTTCTTAAAATAGTAATAATGGAGAGAAAATAAGACTTAGTTTGAAAATGATTGAGATAGATGTTGAAGGGTCTAGAATTCACTGTGTAGGATTGGGATAGTGCCACAAATTAGGATCTAGCCTTCATTTCATGATTGGATATGAGAGCAAAAATAAGACATCCTAGGGTTTGGTGTTATATTCCTCTTCTATTGCTATTATCTAGGAGACATAAGCTTTTTGGGTTTCGTTCATAGTGTCCATGTGAGCCTGCCTATAAAATTTCAGCTACTAGATGTCCACAAAACTCCCCATAGAGTTGATTTAGTAATCAAACCCTAGATTCCATTATTCTTTGAAAAAAAATTAAAAGATGAGGGGTTAGTGTGTGTAATATGCACTAAATGTGTATCCATACCCTTTTTATGGGCACATTGTCTACATACCAATACCTTGAAGAGGGATCAAGCCATATGTATTTCTCCCACTTGATGTTCTTTGTGAAATAGTTTCTATGAGGATGTAAAATGTTAAATTGTATGTGTTTTAGGTAGCTATGGACTGGTTTAAGGATTTGAATAAGCTTGTGGTTGTATTAGATGAATGTATGTAGAGAATAGGGAAATATTCCTGAGTAGTATTGCTTATATTATTGCTTGCTTTGTGATATTTACCAACCCCTTCTAAATGAACTTTGAATGGAATTTTTTAGGGATATTTTGGTCATGGGTCAAATGTATTCATGTTAGTTTAACAAGGAGGATGATAGGAACCAAAATAATCTAACCATTGGAGGTAAAACTATACTTAAATAGGATCATAAAAAATAGACACCCTAGGGTTTGATGTTATAGTCTAAGTTATGTGATATAATCCTAAGGGTATGAGATCTATGGGGATAGAATCATCAATGGAAATGCTATCGAAGGTATGCGGGATCACTATTTGGAAGGTTATGGATAATTGGGAATCAGTGAAAAGATGCCTATGAGGGTCATGAGAGTAAGCAAGAGGGACCTATGGGTTAGGTATCATAAGCCACACCTAAGCTACCTATTTTACATTTTACATTAATAAATTTTCACCCCCCTTATTCTAGTGATGCAACAAAGTGAAATACTAGGGTAAAGGAAAAATATAAAGTATACATGTACTTACCTTCCAGGGTAAATCTTATGAAGCTATGTGATGTTGGGTGTGGATAGAGATATCATGTTGTGAAGTGTAAATCTATGAGAGAAAACAAAGAGTAGACCAGTTCTTACTAGATACAGTATATCTAAAATAAGAACATATAAGGCTGAGTAGGAGAGAGAGGAAGAGAAAGGAATGAATACACCTTATCGGGTATGCGAATAAAAAAAACCTATTATGGTCCTGAGTGATGTTGTATGATGTTAAGTAATGTTAGATATGTGTTATACCAAGAGTGATATTATAAATGGAACTAAGTGCTCAATTCCTCAAGAGCAGCTCAAGAATGTAAAGGCTAGCTATATCATTAGCTATTAAGTGAAGTTATATGATCATGTGCATGCTAATCAATGTTTAAAATATGTGTCCAACCTATCTAAGTAGGTGGATAAAGAATACAAATGCTATTTAGTCCTTTGGCTCTATCATTACCCCATGAAATTAAACTATGAACTGATACTAGTATGAAATGTGTGTCATATGAGATGGCTCCTAAAGCCCATGAATTCTTTGTAATCTTATAATGTGGTGTGGATAACTAAATTTATGTTAGAAACTAGGCCACTCTAAAAGGTGGAGATTAGACTTGTATGAAATCCACTACAAAACTAGGTACTAGACTTATATGAAAGCCATTCTAAAATGATGCCAACCACCTATAGATAGAATAATGTATGCAACTAAAGATAATGCTTGAGTAGTATGTTAAACTTGGAAAGAAAAGAAGATAAATATGTCATGTACATTGCCCCTAATCACTAGTATCTAAAACATGGACTCTGATATGGAACTTATAATAACTACCATATGTGAAATTGGAAGTGATATCCATCATGTCACACATGATTCCCCCTATATTTAGATTCTATAATAAAAACTATACTAAAATTGTTGTATTTGAACTAGTTTGTATGTGCAAAACTATAACTAAACCTAACTTTTTGCTTATTTTTAGAAAACCTAATCTTTTTGTTGTTTGGATAGGAACAACAAAATGGATACATTATTCTTTGATGTTATAGTCCAATCTTGGTATTATTATCCTAGGCTAATTTTGATGATTGTTCTATAATTTTCACTACTCGTTTGGTCTATTCTACCTGGTTTGAAGTCTAGTTATTGTTCTGGGTCTTCTAAAAACTATTTTTTTGACTATTAGGAGTTCTAATATTTATGATAAAACCCCTATTTATTTCCTCTCTTTTGAGGGTAGGAATGAATACCCTATAATTAATGCCCTCAAAATAAATATCACTATAAGTGTGTTATGCTACAAAGATACATGATATAGAAATGATAATGGATAGGATATCTCAAGGTATAACATGGTTTGTAATAAGAGATTATTAGATCAATAGGGGTATGCCTAGATAGATATAAAAATGTAATAGCATGTGTAATGTATTGAATTGAAATTATAATTTTGGTTAGTTGTTAGTTTTTATTTGTTAGTTGGTAAGGAGGGATGGAGCATGACATCCATAATGACATCCAAGAAAGCAAAATAATGCATGATGTGGATCATGACATTGAAAAAAATTAAAAATCAATCAAGTAACATGCACACAAAGCAATAATCAAGAATCATAAAAAAGAGCACAAGGGGCCAAGTAAACAAGGGACATGGGTACATGTCACTCAAAATGGAAAGTAAGCATACAAGGCATGTCCAAATTCCACATACACTTACAATTGAAATAAGCAAGGTTAGAAAAAGGGTCATAGGTATATATAAGATAACATGTTAAGGACATTGGTAAATGTCCTAAGGTACACATAAGAATAGAAGTAAAGGTAATTGGAAAATTTCCTAAGGCACACACAAGAGATAAAATAGGAAATGAGAAATGCAATCATATCTTGCTATGT
The DNA here is from genome assembly GCA_037957365.1 of Torreya grandis. Taxonomy (NCBI): domain Eukaryota; kingdom Viridiplantae; phylum Streptophyta; class Pinopsida; order Cupressales; family Taxaceae; genus Torreya; species Torreya grandis. The sequence continues at coordinate 2,569,977 of JARHVA010002118.1, forward strand.
AAAGTAGGAAAGGAAAACATGTAATATATTAGAAGTACAATCACATCTAACTAATCAAATAAATAAATGAAAGTATGAAAAATGTAGAGTACAAGACTAATTATATGTTAATAAATACACAAGTCTTATATACTAGTGAAATGTTAATAGAGTAGTCTGTGTAAGTGAGTAAATAATGTACATCATCATGATAACTAGAGTGTGTAGTGTAGGAATGACATAACCCAGATGGTGTAGTCATGTCAAATATTCCCCCAATGGGTATGTATATCAATGTATGTCTATAATGTATAGTTAATATGGCCCTCAAAGGGTAGAGTGAAGCAATCAAGAGTATGGAAGTCACTGTACACACTCAAAGAAGATCAAGTGAAGCATGGTAATGTAGATAAATCAACAAATAATAACATAGAATAATAATGTAGGTTTAGCATGGTATTAGAAATTTAAAGCATGGATAATTCATATAATTGAAAATATTTTTGTAATTTTGAAATATTTGAATATTTTTGTTTTTTTGGAATAAGTTATATACAATCAAGCATAAGAACACTATGTAAAAAAAACACTGAGAAGAGACAATAATAACTAATGAGTCTCATGGGAGATGCCCTATATTGGTGTCCTATATCAATGAGTGGGACTATGCATGATCATGTAACATGATGGTAGGGTTGAGACTATCTTTGAAAGTTGTGTATATTATAAATTCTCTAAAATCTCTTATGTAGAAACCAACTATGGGGTCCCCCTATAACTATATAAAATGGATGTAATTTTAGGGATTTTAATGACCCATCTGGTAGTAGGAGAATCTCTCTAAACATATGCTTTGTGTGTAGATGTGTGATATCTCAATGATACTACCATAATTTTAAACACTGTAGCTAGGGGTTGTCTTGAATCCTAAAACTATGGATGCTATAAAAGAGGCCTCCATGGAAATGTATGAAATTTTTGTACTGATGAGGAAGATCTTGATTTTGTTTGAATTTGAACTAGAGGAAAAACTAAAATTGGTGGAGAAACTAAAACTAGTTTCCATACTGAGAATAGTGACTACCAAGTAGAAAATGGCTCTGAAGTGGGGAGTTATTACTCATATAGAACTCTGAAAACTATAATAACCTAATTATCATGAATGAATTTGATGCACTTGTGAACTATAGAATGTACTACTCATAGTTTTTTAATCCATGGTCGACCAAGTAACATATCAAAAAATCCTACACTGCGAACAATAGTAAATGGTATGGCCACATGTGTTGGGCTAATCTGTAGAGGAAGTACAATCTCACCCAATAAATTTTGTATGTGCCTAATGAACTCATTGATAACTATGTTCATAAAGGTAATATTTGACTCTAAATATCCCAAATGTTGTAATAATGTCATAGTGCACATGTTCACACTAGATCTATTGTATATGAGAACACTATGAATAGGAATAACATGAATGTAAGATATGATAAATAGTGCATGATAATCTAAATCATCCTTGAATATCTCTTGCTCTGAGAATGAGATGGAAGGTCTAGATATAAATCTATAATTATATACACCAATCATTTTTCTCAAAGGATGTGACTCAACTGAAGGTACCTTATATGTATTTGGTGGGGGATGTGCATGATATGCATGGTGAACACCTAATGTGTCCCTTATATCTTGTTTATAATGTTGTGGAAAAGGATCTAAGAATATTTTCAAATTTTTACCCTATGTTTACTTTTCTTGAGGAGGCTCAACTAAAGTGCCAACATCAATAGCATTCTCATCTATCAAGTCTTGTATCTTGTGTCTCAAACTAATGCATCTATTTATTGTATGGCCTAATGCCTTATGAAATTTGAAAAATGCATGCTGATCATATCCCAATGGAAGAGGCTTTATTTGATCAACTTCTTGAATATGAGGGAGAGATATTATATTAAATTCTAAAAGCTATTGTAAAACTCTGACTAGAGGAACTAGTAGATTGGTAAAGGTTCACCAAGGAGGTGCTGATAGGACCACTCACTAAGGGAGCTCTAAATCCATATTGTTTATTGGTTTATTTTGACTCTTTCTATCGTTGACCTTGACTTTATATGGGTGTTTTTTATTACTCTTTATTTTATTGCTAATATACTTGTGTACTTGAGTTTTTCCATTAAAATTATTTGACTTCCTTTTCCTTTAGTGTATGACATAACTCAGTGAAGGAAGAAAACCTTTTGAACATTATTCATTCATGTAAAGCTGGTAGAAGAATCTATTTGAAGAGATCTTATAACTCTTGATAAAACATGGGTCTTTTCATTTTAGCCAAGATATTCTTATATCAAAGAACATAATCTATGAGATGCTCATTTGACCTTTGTTTCTATTATGAAACTTGGGCATATGAAACCTTATCAACAATGTTGATGCTAAAATGAACTAGGAATGTGATACCTAAAGGATTGAATGCATTTAATGATTGATTTGATAAACTATAGAACCATTTTAAATAATAATAATTTAGAATCTATGGAAATAACTTGGTAAGTAGCTAGTCATTTGGTACATAGTCCAATTATGCTACATGAAAATATCTCAAATGTGTCTCTAGATCACCCTTACCATTATATAGAGTAATCTAGGGTTGAAAAAACCATTACGATAATGGTGTACAATCAATGTGACATCACAATGGTGTATGAAGTAGAGAAAAAGAATACAAAGCTTGAGTAGGCCTAGAGGTACCTTACTCAAGATGTAGCACCTTAGATTTAAGAGATCTTATCTCTTAGACAAGGGCTACCAATCAAGAGACAAAGTTGTACTAGTTGTATTTAGTGGCATAGAGGAAGGTTGGGTTGTTATATGGGGTTGTTGACATATATTTTCTCTTATAGGTTCATTTCTAACTGGATGCTCTAAAGGAATGGAAGACTCAACTTGTTTAGCCTTTTTAATTTCCATGATAGATTGCAGTTCCCTGGGTCTTTTTCAAAAACATTGTATGATCAAATATTTGTTGAGGACAACTTCATTATAAATATAGGTGGAAGTGTATCATGAATATAATGTGATGGGTTTTGAACATTAGTGTTTTTATCATCATTTTTATTCTCATATTTCTCATTGTCAAAATTATCTTCATTGAAATTGGTGTAATTTGGATGTGTGGAATCTATAGAAAGAATCTGAGCTAGTTATTTATCTATGGTATATTATTGGGTTGAATAAATCTAGGTGAATTTAGGAGTTTTCCACTAAGTCTTACACTTCATCTCAAAGGAAGAGTTTCAAGGAGGAAACTCACAAATATATAAGGTGATACTTCAAGAAGCACATAGGAGCTAGTACATGTAACCAGGGTTTTGAATGAAAATAGTTTTACAAATTACTACAAAGTTTTAAAAATAAAATTGGATTTTTTATTTAAATAAGCAAGTAAAAAATTATAAAAATATAGGAAAAATACTGGTAAAATATCGAGACCTAATATGGGCAACTAGGGTTTGAAAGAAAATTACTACATAATTTTAAAATTTAATGCTAATTTTTTATTTTATTATGAAGGTAGAAAATTTTAAAAAAAGGAAAAATTATTAGGAAATTTACCCTAGGGTTTTTAGGGTTTTTATACATAAATAAAGTAAGTCAGGTTCACCAAATGATTTAACTATTTTTAGAATATTAGAATATTATTCCTAATTAAGGTTATGAGTTAATAAAAATAGTAAATAATATGGAAATAATTAATAAATAAATTTGTATAATCTGACTATAATTTTAATTTTTATAAAAAATAGTAATAAGATAGATAAAATAAGACTTGGCCAGAAATTGATTGAGATGGTTGTTGTAAGGTCTAGAATTCACTGTGCAAGACTGGGATAGTATCTTAAATGAGGATCTAACCTTCATTTTATGATTGGAAAAGAGAATTGAAATAAGAAACCTTATGGTTCAACATTATAGTCCTCTTCTACCATTGTTATCTAGAAGACCTAAGCTTTTTGGGTTTTCTTTGTTGTGCTCATGTGAGCCTACCTATGCAATTTTAACTATTAGATGTCTATAGAACTCCTTGTAGAGTTGATTTAGTCTTTCAACCCTAGACTCCATTGTGATTTGACAAAATTTGGGAAGGAAGGGGGTTATTGTGTGTAATAAGAATTGATCGTGTATCCACACCCCTTATGTGGGAATGCTACCTACATACCAATACGTTGAAGAGGGATCAAACCATATGTAGTTCTCCCACTTGATGTGCTTTGTGAAATAGTGTGTATGAAGATGTAAAATATTAAAATGGATGTTATTGATGTGTCTAGGGACTAATGTAAGGATTTTAATAGGCTTATGGCTATATTAGATGGTTGTATATAGAGAATAGGAGAATATGCATGAGTAGTCTTTCTTACTTTTTGATATGTGCCAATCCCTTATAAATGAACTATGAATGTAATTTTATCAGGATATATTTGTCATGGGTCAAATATATTCACATTAGGCCAATAATGAGGAGGATAGGAACTAGAAGAATCTAATCATTAGAGGTAATAATGTACTTGGATAGGAATGTTATAAATAGACACCCTAGGGTATGATGTTATAGTTCAAGTTGGGTGTTATAGTCTTGAGGGTATGGAACCTAGGGGCATAGAATCATGAATAGAAATGTTTCCTAGAGGAAGTGGAATCACTATTTGGAAGGCTACAAATTATTGGGAATCAGTGAAAATATGCCTATGTGGGTCATGAGATCAAGCAAGATGGAAGTATGGGTTAGGTGTCACAAGCCACACTCAAGATACCAATTTTCACATTTTATATGACTACAATTTTTCACAACCAACTTCACATTTCATATTTTTATCACCTCTTTTTCACCTCCAATTAGGCCTAGCTCACTCCATCTTGTATTTTTAGTCTTCTTCAATTCCTCTCAAGTTGAACTCATTGTCTAATTTGGTTGAAATCCCCCTTATAAATTCCATTATATTTAAATAAGAATCTCAATTTTGGCCTAATTTCACTTTAAAAAGTTACCATTAGAAGTTATTATTTAAAATATTTTAAATACACAAACTTACTATAATTATCAAGAGATTTAGCCACTATTATTTTTGAGTTCATTACATAATTTCAAGTGAATAAGTGTTCTTGGGGAAAGAAACATGAACTTTGTAAGATAAGACATTAGTCATCCTCAAATCAGTTATTCTCCAATTCTATATTGTGTCTCCCCCCTTTTCCCATTTTTTTTATAGATTTTTCAAATCAACTAGCTAAAGAGTTACCAAATTTTGCACTAGAGCATACAAAGCTATCATACTGAGCATTCTCCTATCAACATACTACATGCACATTAGTTGATATATTCCAAAATTAGGTTGGAGTTATATCGATTTTCAATATTTTTTTTCCTCATTAGAGTAGATTTAGTTTGTTTTTTTGCTGTCTTATATTTGTTTTCTATATTCAGGAAAAGAAATAAAACATGATAGTGAAATAGATCTATTCCTTTTCCTTTGCTACAAAAAAATTGATAGTTTTGATTTCTAATTACATTCTAGTATATTAGTTTCCTTTAAAATTATATATACATTTTACCAATAATCCTAAAAATGATCTTATCAAATATCCTAGTTATGTATAGAGAACACAACCTTTTTTCCCTTCAAGATCCAAACAAGTCTCTTTCATTCTAGACAACCATCTAGATGAACATAGAAACATAGATAAATGTAAGTGATTAGAAAAGGGTAGAAGATTAATGATATTATTTGTTTTTAACAGTTAAAAGAACTATCATTTTCCTCTCTAAAAATATAAAATTATAACTTGCATCTCTTGTTTCCATTCTAGCAAATTATTCTTAAAAACTTGTTCTTAGAAAATTAGTGAAGTTGAAAAGCTGGTCTAGTTTGTTTATGAAAAAATAAAACCAAAATAAAGTGTTTTGTTTTTGATGTTTTATTTCATATATATTATTAAAATGGTTAAATACATAGATTTTATTTATATGTTTAGTTCATCTCATACAAAATAATCAAAATTAACAAAAATATTTCATCTAGTTTATATACAAGTAGAGCTATGAAAAATTAGCATCTTGCATGATATCATAGGTTTATTATCTCCTTATTTTTATACATATCAAACATTAAAAAGTATTAAAAAGACATATTTTTTATTTCATTTAATTTCATATTTTTCATTCTTTTACTTTCATAAATTTATTTTTTTAGTAATGAATCATTTCTTTCTTAAAAAATAATAAAAACAAACAAAAATAATGTGAAAATCTTTGCTAACACATGAAATATATACCAAAATCATTGGAAATACATGAAAGAAACCACATAATTCCTAATAATTTTCCATCCATACAAAAATGATACATTTTTAGCATAGTTCTTGATAAAATATATTATGTTATGAATAAGGTTAGTTAAGTCTTATTCAAGTGTGCAAGATAACATAGAGAATTCATATTTAACAAGGAAGATAGAAACATGGTAGAAGTATATTTTAGTGAATTTGATAGGAATTAGGATTATCTAGTATTTTAATAATCATTCACAAATCAAATGGAATAATTTGAATGGGATTAAACCAAATATTAAACATGATTGTGCACAAGGAATAAATTAAGAAATACAATAGGTAACTATAACCAAAATAGTGTATATTGATCTCAACAAGTGTTCATCATCTTCTTCGTATAAGTATACATATACATAGTCATTTACATTCCCTATATATTCACATTCTTCTCATATTATGGCATGAAAATAAGAGACTTTTCATCTTCTATCCTTTTACAAGTCATGGAGGATAGGATAAAATACATATATCTAATAATTAAATGCATAACACACAAATATTCAAATAATATCCTACACAGCTTTGCTTATCCATTTTATTCTACTAACACTTTCCTAGACTTCATATTTTGTCTCATTTCAAGATATTTTCATATGATCTTTTGATGGTGTACTCAAGGCATAAGTTGAATAAATGGTTAGACTAGCAAAAGTCATTATAATCGCTCAAGGTGTCATTTCTAGGTTTGACCTCTAGTACACTAATTAGTCACCATTTAAAGTTTTAAACTAAGTAGCATACCAACCTACCACCCTTTCAAGTTTTAAATAAGATAACATGACCAAGTGGCTACCATTTATGGGTTTTCAACTAGTCTAACCCTATTTGTCTTACTAATAATCCCCAATACAAAAATTGTTTACAAAAATTTAAAGAAAGAATGCACCTTGTGAAGAACTTAATTGAAAGGATGTGGAATTGTTATGGAAGAGGACTAGACAATAAGATCCTTAGCATATGATTATGCATCCTTGCATTGCATAATGACTCTTTGGAATTCATATGGTAGTTTTTAAATTGTAACATTATGAATATATGCCATATAACTACACAATAGAGCTAGGTCACTTTTATAGGTATGCAAATCGATCATCACTTCATGGACCATTAGGATTAGGATGCACATTGGTGCATGATATCTGATAAGTTATTTCAAGT
>JARHVA010002118.1:2582500-2722500 GCA_037957365.1 Torreya grandis
TCATTAACCACATTCAAATTACCAACTTTTACATTATATATGACTACATCCCCCCCTTATTCTAGTGATGTAACAAAGTGAAAATACTAAGTTAAAGGAGAAATAAAAGCTGTGTCTAAATTTACCTATAAGGATGAAGCTCATAAATTTATGTGGTGTTGGGTGTGTGTAGAGAGATCATCTTATGAAGTAAAAAATTGCAAGACATAACAAAGAGTAGTTCAATTCTTAATAGACATGCTATATCTAAAATAAGAACATACAAACTTGAGTAAGAGAGAGAGGAAGAGAAAGGAATGAATACACCTCATCAAGTATGTGTACCAATACAAAACCTATTATTATGTTGAGTGATGCTAAATAATGTTAGATATGTTGGGTATGTTATACCAAGATTGATATTATGAATGGAGATGAGTGATAAATTCCCCAAGAGTGGCTCAAGAATGTAAAGGTTGGCCCTTTGGCTCCATCATCACCCACTAAGTGAATCTAGGTGGTCATGCATGTGTTAATCAATATTTGGACTATGTGTCCAATCCCTCTAGATAGGTGTCTCAAGAATACAAATTATAGCTAGTCCTTTAGCTCCATAATTTCTCACTATGTGAATTAAGGTGGTCATACATGTGCTAATCATTATTTTGACTATGTGTCCAATGCCTCTAGATAGGTGGCTCAAGAATATAAAGGCTAGCTAGTCCTTTTGCTCCATCATTTCCACATGAAGTGAAATTATGAACTAATATTGGTATGAAATGTGTGTCATATGAGATGGCTCCTGAAGCCCATGAATGCACTATGATCTAAAAATGTTGGCATGTATATCCCAATGCATGTTAGAAACTAAGCCACTCTTTGCCACTATAAAAGATATAGATTAGGTTTGTATAAAAGACACCTTAAAATTAGTGCACTATACTTATATGAAAGCCACTCTAAAATGTTGAAATTAGGCTTGCATGAAAGCCACTCAAAAATTATTCCAACCACCTATATATGGAATAAGGCACACAACTATTGAGAATGCTTTGGTAGTGTTGAACTTGGAAAGAAAAGAAAACAAATGTTTTCCACACATTGCCCCTAATCACTGGTGTCTAGAACATGGATTCTAATCTAGAAGTTATACCAACTAATATATCTAAAAATAGAAGTGAGATCCATCATGCCATGCATTATGCCCCCTATATCTAGATTCTCTAAGTAAAAGTGTACTAAAAACTATTGATTCTAAGATGGTCTGACTATGAAAAATTGTAGATGAACCTACTTTTCTACCTACTTTTAGAAAGTCTAGTTTTTTTATTATTTATAAAAGAGAATAAAAAATGGAAAATAGTGTAGTGCTATAATACAATCTTGGTGCTATTGTCCTAGGCCAAATTTGGTAACTTTTCAAACATTTTCACTATTTTCCTGGTCTATTGTGATTGGTTTAATGTTTGGTTTTTATTTTGGGTGTTTTGAATGCTACTTTTTATCATTAGGAGATCTAATCTCTATGAAAAAAACCCTATTTATTTAACCCTCTTTTTAGGGTAGGAATGAAGACCCTAAAATGATTCCCCTCATAATAAAGAGACATAAAAGTGTGTTATGCTATAAAGATACATGATATACCAATGATAATCGATAATATATCTCAAGATATGTCATGGTTTGTAATGAGAGATTATTATATCAATAAGGGTATGCCTAGATAGATATAAAAATGTAATAACATGTGAAAAGTATTGAAGTAAAATTGGAATTCTAGTTAGTTATTAGTTGTTATAGACGGATGGAGCATGATGTCCATCATGGCATCCAAAAAATTAAGATAATGCATGATGTGGAACATGGCATTACAAACAATGAAAAGAAAAAAAACAATCAAGCATACAAAGAAAGAAGTAAGAAGCATACAAGGGTGGCCAAGGGGCCAAGAAAATAAGGTACATGGTCACATGTCACTCAAATTTGAAGGTAAGCATATAAAGCATGTTCAAATTCCACATATGCATACAATTGAAACAAGCAAGGTTGGCATGAAATCCACAATCACATAGAAGAGTAAAGGCAAATGGCATTGGAAAATGTCCTAAGGCACACACATGAATATAAGAAAAGGAAATTATCAAATATCCTAAGGCACATACATGAGACAAACAAGAACTAAGAAATGTAAATAATCTAGCTAAGCTAAGTAAGAAAGGAGAGTATGTAACGACTGGAAATACAATCACATCTATGTTAGTCAAAGAAAGAATGTGAAAGTATGCAAGACATGGTAATACAATACTAGGTATATGCTAAAAAATACAGAAGTGTTATACACTAGTGAAATGCTGATAGAATAATATATGTAATCTAGTAAGTAATGTACAACATGATAACTAGAGTGTGTAGTGTAGGAATGAGATAACCTAGATGGTGAACTCATGTAAAAGATGCCCCTAGTGGGTATTTATGTTGATGTATGTCTCGATGCAAAAGTAGGATTACCCCTAAATAGGTGGAGTGAATCAATCAAGGATTTGGATCTCACCACACACACTCAAATAAGATCAAGTAAAGAATGGTAATGTAGATAAATTGACAAAAAATAGCATAGAATAACAAAGAAAAGTCTATTCATGATAGTGGAAATGTAAATCATGGATGATGCATATAATTGAAACATTTTTTATGTTTTGAATTATTTTAATGTTCATGAATTTTTTAATATTTGAATGTTTTTTTTATTTTGAGTTATTTGAAAGTTTTTGTATTTTCAAAATGTTATGAGCTATGCAAAATCAATCACAGGAAGATTATGTACAAGAAATTGAAAAGTAATTATATATAATAAATCATGAGGACACTATGTACATGGAAGGCTAAGAAGAGATTATACTAACCAAATAGCCTCATGGGAGACTCATTATCATGGTGTCATGTATCAAGGATAGGGATCATGCGTGATCATGAAACATAATGGAAATGATGAGACTGTGGAGTTGAAAGCTATATATCATGTAAATGATCTAAGATATCTAAATTAGAAATAAAGTGTGGGTTCCCCCTATATATCTAAGAAGTGGATGAAATTATAGGGCTCTTAGGGACCCATCTGGTAGTAGGATAATCTCTCTAAACATGTGCTCTATGAGTAGATGCATGAGATATCAATGATACTACCCTAGGTGTGAACACTTTAGCTGGAAGATGTCTAGAATATTGAATCTATGTAGATGTATGAAATTTTTGTGATATATATAGATTCCTCAACTATGTTTTAATAGGAACTGGAGGAAGAACCATAACTAGTGGAAAAACTAGAACCGGAGGTTGAACTGAAACTAGTGATTGCAAAGTAGGAGATGACTCTAAAGTGGGGAGTGGTAACTAATATGAAACTACACCAACTATAATATATTTATGAACATGAATTAATTTCATGCATCTATGAATTGTATAATTTACTACTCAAAGTTTCTAGATCCATGGTCAACCAAGTAACATATCAAAAACTCTTACACTGGGAACTATTGTGAATGTTGTGGCACATGTGTTGGGCCAACATATAGATGATTTATGATCTAAACTAATTAAATATATGTGTTCCCACTAATTTTTTTGATAATTATGTCCATTACATCAATATCTTGCATTGAGCATCCTAAATTCTATAGTAATGTCATAGTGCACATGTTCACACTAGATTCATTATGCATGATAATATGAATCATCCTTGATGATATCATACTTTGAGATGGAGATGGAAGGTCTATATGGAAATATAGAATTTTATACACTAATGATGTTCCTCAAAGGATGTGTCTAAACTAAAGGTGCCCAATATGTATCTGGTGGTGGATGTGTATGATATGCATGGTGAACCCCTGATGTGTTCTCGAAATATTGTTTAGAATGTTATGGAAAAGGATTTGAAAAGATTTTCAAATATTTATCATGTGTTTGACTTTATTGAGGAGGCTCAATTAAAGTTCCAAGATAAATATGATTTCCATCTATCAGATCTTATATCTTATGTCTCAAACTGATCCATCTATTTATTGTGTGGCTTAGTTCTTAGTGAAACTCACAAAATGCATGATGATCATATCCTCATGGAAAATGCTTTGTTGGGTTAACTTCATAAATAAGAGTGAGAGATATGATTTTACATTCCAATAGTTGATGTAAAACTCTATTTAGAGAAACTAGTACATGAGTGAAGGTTCACTAAGGAGGTGTTGATAAAACCACTTACTGAGGGGGATTGGAAGCTACATTATCTATTAGTTGATTCTGACTCTTGTTACCATTGACCTTGAATTTATATGGGAATTTTTTGCTACTCTTGTTTTTTATTTATGAGATAATTGTGTACTTGAGTTTTCTCATTAAAATTGGTTTGACTTCTCTTTCCTTTAGTGTGTGACACAATTTAGTAAAGGAAGAGAATATTTTGAACACAATTGATTCATACAAATCTAGTAGAAGACTTTATTTGAAGAGATATTTTAACTCTTGATCAGCCATGCGGCTAGTACTATTAGCCAAAATAGTATTATATCAAAGAACATAATCTATGAGATGCTCATTTGACCTTTTTTTTAAGTCCTACAACTTAGGCATATGAAACCTTATCACCAATGTTAATACTGAAATGAGATAGGAACATGTTGGCTAAAAGAGTGAATGCATTAACCAAATAATTTGATAGAATATAGAACCATTTTAAAGTATAATACTTTAATATTCATAAAAATAATTTGGTAAGTAGCTAATCATTTAGTACATAGTCTAAGCATTCTATGTGAGAAACTATCAAATGTGTCTTTGTATCACCCTTGCCATCATATAGAATAAGCTTGGGTTTAATAAAACCTTGTATCAAGGTTGTACAATTAATGTGACATCCTAATGGTGTATTCAATAGAGAAAAATAATCCAAATCATGTGTATGCTTAGAGGAACCTTGCATAAGATGTAGCACCTTAGATTAAAGAGATTTTATCTCTTACATACAGACTACCACATTAGGAGAAAAACGTGTACTGTATATAGTTGGTTGCTAGAGGTAGGTTGGGATAATATAGGAGGTTATTAAGACATAGTTGCCCTCATAGTGCTATTTATAATTGGTTTCTCTGATGGAATGGAAGACTCAACTTTTTTTATCCTTTTTTATTTCCATGAGAGATTTTAAAATAATAGTAAGATCTCGGTGTGGGTCTTGAAGTCTTTCTCAAAAACTTTATAGGATCAAATATTTGTTGAGGACAACTTATTTATTAACAATTGGTAAAAGCTGATCAAGAGTATGATGTCATGGATCCTGAACATTGTTGTTTTTATCATATTGATTTTTGTCTAAATTAGCTTCATTGAAATTGGTGTAATCTAGATGGTAGAATCTATAAAAATAAATTGTGTTGTTTGTTTATCCATGGTATATCACTGAGTTACAATAGTTTGGGTTAACTCAGGAGGATTACCACTAAGTCTTGAACTTTTTCTTGATAGAAGAGATGCAAGGAACATAGGTGTCATAAGGAAAACAACTTGGATAATAGTAGAAAAGATTAAATAGATAAAATCTAAATAAGGAACTAGAATATGCATAAAAAGGATATGAAGGTTACAAACATGTAACTTCATACCTCAATAAGTAATTAGACTTAGTATATTAAACTAGGTTTTTATAGAAAATTATTTTGAAAATTTGCTATGACAATTTGAAATTTAAATTGGATTTTTGAGTTAGATATGAAGGTAAAAAAATAAACATTTTATTGTAAAATTTGTGATTTAACAAGACCTAGTAGATGCAACTAGGGTTTTGAAAAATAAATGTCTTTGAAAATTACTATTGAATTTTGAAATGTGAAGTGAATTTATGATTTTAATATTCTAGTAAAAAATCAAAAAATTATTGGGAAAATATTGGGACCTAATATGGGCAACTAGTGTTTTAAATAAAATTATTTTTAAAATTACTAAAAAAAATAACTGTAGGAAATTTATCCTAGGGTTTTCTAGGTCTTTTATGCATAAACAAAGTAGGTTAGGTTCACCAAATGTTATTATTTATAGGAATCTAGTGTTTAGCTCCTAAACAATAATGGGTTTGGAGTAAGGGGAAAATCTAGTTTATTATGGCAAATACATAGTTTTATCTAATAATTTCCATGAGAAAGAGAAATGAAGTTATCTAAAAATGGACTAAAATGAATGATTCAAGGGTTGAAAATTGAGCTACAAGACTAGGACACAATAATGACTTTGGATATAGCCTTCATTTTATGATTAAAAAGGAGCATCGAAAGTGGATAAGAGTGGTATCGACATTGTAGTCTACCTCTATCTCTATTTTCTAAGATATTTGAACTTTATGAGTTTTTTCCACCACCTTAGTGCAAGCCTATGTATAAAAATTTAGAGGATGGAAGCCAACATAACTCATTATAGGTCCATTTCAATCTCCAAACCCTATATCTATCTACACACATGTAAAAAAAAAATCCATCAAAAGAAAATGGTGGAAAAACTAGGTTAGGGGAAGAGTGATCACATGATCTAGAACCCCTATTGTCCTGATCATTGCCTACATTAACCCTCAAGCTAGGGTATTAGATCAAATGTAGTTCTCCCTTACAAAATCTGCATAATGAATATGCATGATAGATTCAAGAATGAAAGTTTGCCTTTTCCCCTCCTTAAACAAACATGATATCTATGTGTGATGCAGAATACTAAGTTATATTATTGACTGATTTTAATTATGTAATGTGCTAAAGTAGTAAGTATTAGATATAAAATGCCTTGTATAGTCCTGTAAATAGGAGACTCTTTATTTCAAATTTGGGAGCTTTAAGTGCATTTATCCAACACGGGAAAACTTATGGATGATGATAATATAGGGGATAGCATTAATTTAGAAAAATAAACTAACCATTAGAGTTTAAAATGACCCTAGACAAGAGCAATGAAAGCAGACACTAGTGACATTGGTGTTATAGTCCTAGTTGGGTGATATTTTCCTTAGCTGATGGGACCTAAGGTATGGAAAAGGCATAGAAAACTTGACCTAGCTGAGGTGGAATGAGGTTTTTAAATTCTATGGGTAATTGAAAATAATAAAAAGGGTGTCTAAAGCAAGAAAAAATAAGTCTAGGATGAGTAAAATGAAAGACATGGCTAAATGTGAACAAGGCTCATTTTCTCCAGTCAAAGTCTCCTATGAAAGGACTATAAAAGGACATGAAATGTGTGGTTTCTTGACCAAATTAGGGTTTATACATTTAATATAGTCATATAAAATGGAAAAATTAGTAACTTGAGCATGGCTAATGACACCCAACCCTTAGGTCCCTTTTGCTTGCTCTCATGACCCTCAAAGGCATCTTTTCACTGATTCCCAATCATATGTAGCCTTATAGACTTGATCCCAAATAATCCAAACCCATTTTTCCATGAAAAATCCATCGCCTTAAGTCTTGTTAGCTTAGGAAAATAGTGTTACACTTGGACTATAGCAATGGTGCCACTTTTATTTACTTTCAGTGCTCTTATACAAGAGAATTTTTGGCCCCAACATTAATTTTCTTCTAGTTCCACATCTTCTTCCTTGTTAGCCTAATTTGTGTACATTCAATTGATGATAATTAGATACCTATGAAATCCCATTAAAAGATCATTTGGAAAGGGTTGGCAAGTATCACTAAGTAAGCAAGAATACAAACAATACTACTCAAGCAATGTTCCCTATTCTTTGTATACAACTAGCCAATGTACTTAAAAGTTTATTCAAATCCTTACACCAATCCCTAGCCACCTCAAGTACATCTAGTTTATAATTTTTCATAGTCATACACTCAATGTCATAAAACACTTTAATTAGGAGAACTACATATGGCTTGATCTTTCTTTGGAGTATTGGTATAGAGACATCGTGCCCACACAATGGGTGTGGATACATGTTCATTGAATTTTACACAAACTAATCCCTCCCTATCTTTCTAAAAATTGGTCAAATCATAATGGAGTATAGGTTTTGAATAGAGAATATGTTATACAATAAGCTCTATAAACTTCCATCTATTGAAAATTCATAGATAGGGTCACATAAACTTGGTAAATAAAACTTAAAAAGCTCAAATCCTCAAGACAATAGTGACAGAAGGTAGACTATAGTGTTGGTTCCACTCCTATCCACTTTCATTGGCCTTGTCTAATCATAAAACAAAGGTTATATCTTAATTTGTGATAGTGTCCAAATCTTGCACAGTGAATATCATACCCTATCTCAATTATATTAGCCAGTTTAAAGTTAAATTTTATTTTCTCCATCTTATTACTATTTTTATAGAAGTCAAAATTGCAATCTAATTTACAAAAATTATAAGATTAATTATTGCATACTTATTTACTGATTTTACTACTCAAACCCTTTAACTAAATTAGGAATAATACACCATTATTCAAAAAATTATTAAATCATTGGGTGAATCTAAATTACTTTGAACAAGCCTAAAACCCTAACTACTCTTAAGTTTTTTACTTCATATTTTGTGCAAAATTTTAATTTCTAATTTCTAATTTTTGTATAAAACTTTGTGTATTTATTATATTCAAAACTATTTTTATAATGTAAATGGCTGACATAATTTTCAACAATTATAAAACCTTAGCTCAAAACCCTAGATTTCCAAACTAGGTCCTCAAACCCTCATCCTTCCTTCTTTGTAAATTTTATAAAAACAATTTTGAATTTTTTTCAAATTATTTACTTTGTCAAAAATAATTTCAATGTTTCAATATTAGTAGTTTTCGTGTGCAAAAATTTAATTTCAAATCTCTAATTTTTGTATTATTTTATTCAAATTTATTATTAAAATTTAAATTATTGGCTTTATTTTTAAAAAATCTAAAATCCTAGCTTACAACCCTAGATTTCAAAACTAGGTCCTCAAACACCATGTTTTCCTCACAATTTTTAGAAAAATGGTTTGAAATTTTTGCAAATTGTTTACTTTTCCAAATGTAATTTCAAAATCTCTATGTTCATAGTTTTTTTTGCATTAATTTGCTTAATAATAATTTTACACACTCTCTTTGGTGGAAGAAATGAAATGGCCACTAAGGAACTTCTTCCCTTTCATCCCATAGATAAATTTCTACATTTTTATCATAATTATGACAATGAATGGACAAATTTTAAAAATTTCACATTAGAAAAAAATGTGGAAAAGGATTTTATTTACAATTAAGATAATTACTATTATTTTAATGAGGAATATGATGATATATGTGAAATTTATAGTGAAGTCTAAATAGATGCATCTTATTCTCTCAAACCTATCTCTTTTATTCCGTCTTCTAAAGAAAATAATTTTGATAAATGAGAAAGGTAATTTTCACCTCATTCTCCTTTGCACAATACACTAAATGAACAAATTAGTCATGCACTTCCAATTGAACCTCTAGTTGGTCATAGTTTGCTTCCATGTGAACCCAATACACACACACACACACACACACACACACACACACACACACACACACACACACACACACACACACACACACACACACACACACACACACACACACACACACACACACACACACACACTTACACTTCAATGTTCAAATTATAACAATATAAATGTAATATAATCAAATTAACACTTCATAGTTTAAATGATACATCTCATTTTCCTAACTCTACTATCTTTAAAGAAGAGCTAAATGATAAATCTCTCTCTTACTTCTCATGAAAATAATGCATGTACTCCATCCATGGATAACATAGATGAACATGATATTCAAATTTTAAATGATACTTTATTGCATATTAGAAAATAGTTAAATTTTTCTCTTACACCTCTCCCTAGTTACACTAAAAGTGATAATGAATATGACAGTGAACATGCAAACAAATATAAAAATTAGAGTGATTATGAATAATATTCCAATTATTTAAATGCATGGAATAGTGATAATTATTATGCACATAGTGAATAAGAATATGCATCTCATGTTTATAACTCTTCTCTCACTTCTCCTCTCAAACATAATGCACTTTCAAATGTTGTTTCCACTTTTATGCATGATTCTATCTCAAATAATGCACATGTTCATGATAATAACACATCTACTCTATTATAATGTGACACACTAAAACATAAAGGTACCAATGAATCTCCTAAATCACCCCTCACTATAGTAGAACCTAGTTCTCACTCTTCACCTAAAGAAAATGGTAGCCCACATCCCTCTGGTAGGGTCTAAGTTACCATTACTCCCAAGGTTCAAGTGAGCACACCCCCTCTTTATGATATAATTTCTAAATGTTGCATTCCCATGGCTAAAATTAACAATCAAATTAAATTATTAGATGAGCCACTTCAAGATGCTAATCTACCATCCTAGGAGATTATCTATTTAATGCATGTAGTTTGTGAATTACAACACCAAGTACATCTCCTTACCTTGGAAAACAAGGCCTATAAGTCTTGGATTGATGCCAGTGATTTACATGGTAACATTCTTCCTAAGACATTTATAAAATCTTTATTTCCTAAGCATTTCTAGATACCATCATTGCCTCACTTTTATGGAATTGGAGATCCATTCATACATGTTCAGGGCTTTCATAAGGCTTTACCATCTCATGAAAGTCCTTTGATTCTAATCAGGTTATTCATGCAAAAATGAGTGGGGGAATAACGTAATTGGTTATTTCATCTACTTCCTATTGATTCCTTGCACACATATGATGACTTAGAAGAGTCATTTATTAGATATTACATAGCAAACATGGGCCCTCATGTTATATATGAGATACTTACAACTTTACATCAAGATACTTTAGAGATAGTTAGTGATTATATCTTAAGATTCAAGCATCACATGTTAAGATTTATATACAAACCAACAAATTTAGAGATTTATCATATATTTATTAATGGGATTCACTAACCTCTCCTATAACATCTACTATATCAGATAAAGTCTTCTTTTAGGCACTTATGGTATATAGTTCTAGATTTGGAAAATAAGTTGGGATTGATTGAGGAAGATTAAGTTGATTATATTTCTCTATATTTCATATTAGTATCTATATCTCCTATCATCTAACATCCACCATGTCTTAAACAAGATAGGAGACCATAACTAGAAAAGGAATTAGTTAAGAACAAAGATCTAGTTTCTAGAGCACAACCTATAGTCTACACTACAAATAATAGTAGTAAGGAACCACTATAGTTTGATTCATATCAGGATATCCCATGTGTTATATTATTATCACTATTAGATAGGAGGTTAATCACTTTCCCTTCTACTCATTAGCGAGATCCACATCTCTTATAGAAATAACCTCATCAACCCTTTTGTAACTATCATCATATCTATAGACATAAAGATAATGATTGTTATGGACTTGGAGATTAAATTAATAGATGTGTTGATAATGGCATCATAGCATTCACATAGGGGGCACCAATATCTCCTTGACCATGGAGACATAGACCTTATTCAACCATAACTGAGTCATCCCAAGCCATTCCTTCACAAGAATCATTAGTCACTCATCATGAGAGTAATGCAGTTTTAAGATAGAGCATCATAAGAGATCTCCTATTCCACCTATTCTAAAGGTTTGGAAACTAATATAATAGGATCAACCTATATATATATCAATATATTTTGAGAAGTACATAGTGTGGTTCCATATACATATCCAACAGAGTCATAAGCTTTTCAATAGAGTATTACTCTAGATAAATATTCATTATGGCTAGATTTTCTAGGTCTTATCTCACATATAAGTATATTATGATGAATATTAAATGAACCCACATCATAGAGTACTTCTCACTATAAATATTCACTATAGCTAGAATTTTTAGGTCCCTATCTCATGTAGCAATCAACTATGGTTAAGATTAAACATGACCCCATCATAGGTTTTAGCTCCATCTAGATCTATGACTTAGTCATATGAATCACAATAGAGGCCATGGGGTATATGATTATGGATAGATGATCCTTCTTTAGAATACACAATTCCTATTACATGTCTAATAAAGATACATTTTGCATAGTCTTCATATCTAACTATAGTTAGTATACAATAGACAGTATCAAATATAGAGCATATTCCTATACAACATGATCATTATGAGAACTTGTATAGTTGGCCATCAGGGTTCAAATCATGATATAACATACAGTAATATAGCACATATTTAAACCACCATTAGTTCATAGTTTCACTTAATAGGGTAATGCAAGAGCTAAAGGACCAAACTTTGTATTCATGAACCACTATCAGGGAAGTAATACACACAATGTGAAATATTACATCCATACATACTAAAAACTAACATTCCTAATTCCCAATAACTATCCATAGCCAAAACTAGCTTATCAAAAATCTAGATCTTACCAAATCATATTTTTACCAGCATTAAACCAGCTCATTTTTTTCCAAAAAATTTACCATTTACAACACCAACAAATTTTTTATTATATATGATTACAAATCAAAATATAGAATAAATCTTATCACCAAACAATAAAATTACACATCCCAAGTACCATTTTTTTAAACATATACAACCTTCAACATTAAATACCAGATAAACTATTTTTATATTAACAAATATAAGAAAGTATTCCATAATCTATAAAACAACATGCCTTAATCAAAATCAACCTAGTATCCATATATATAACAAAGTTTTCAAATCATATATATCATATCAAGATATAACTAAGCATGGATGGATGTCATGTCCTCACTCTATGTTTCACTCTCTCCTCCAATACTAGTCCATAGTCTAGACTAACACTCAATGACCCCATACCTCCTCAAGCTCTCTAATACTCTTACAATGATTCTATTACTCTAGTAACCACCCATGCTCTTCATGTAAGTCCACATATTACCTTTTAAGATTTATGTACTCATCCATAATTCACATACTCACCAATCCATAATCAGGTAGAGGCATCTTATGCTTATCTAGCTCATCCCTCAGCTCATCTCTCTCTCTCCCACTTCTCTAACATATGAAACTATCACTATAGTAGCTCTATAATACAAATGATCATAAACACTAGCTATAACTATCACTCACTCTATCAAACCCTCCTTCACCACAACATTAGAAACTTACTGCATGAGCTCTCAAAGTGTTAACTCAATTATGGTCTCCTAGAACCCATCATCTCCACATTCTCCATTAGTAGGTGCTTCATCTTGACCACCTCTTACTCTACCTGCATGCAAAAGTGAAACACTACGTTATCCATATGCTTTCAAAAAAATATAATATAAATAAAAACTTATACATAATTCAAATGTTAATCAATGCTTACCTCCAATCAGTTAGCTCAACATAATATCCTCATACTTAGATACATCCCCTCCATCAATAAGATATAATGGAGTCCATCAATTCCTTGTACAACATGTGGTATATGCCTTTGTGCATCCAAATTCATCTACATCAGGAATACTATAGTCACATCTCACACATCCAAAGTTAATGGTGCTAACTCAAACTCAGTAGTTCTCTAATGAGTTCCTTCCCCCATTGATGCTTATGCACTCTTCACCAACACTTATGTTATAGGGGTCACATCCTATGGTACCCAATAATTTTTAATCACATGATCATACTAAAAGTGATTGTATACTTCAACTTAGGCATCATGTAACTAATAGCTGACCCTTATATATCACAACTACACTCCATCCTTAGGCCACCTAGGGAATCCTCTATAGGTCCTCCACATGATATCTTGAGCCACCAATCTATCTAAAAATCATCTATAGTGATCAATCTGAAGATCCTTAATATATAACATACTCATCCACTACTCCATAAATGGTTGTGGAGGTACCCACCTATCCCTTGGTAATCTTATTGATCACAAAATTGCTATGTGTTCATAAGTCTAATAATGCAATAAAGTAGACACACTTACACCACCACTAAATGACTCCTAAGTAAACTTGTAAAGGTCCTTGTATAAGTTTTAAATCATAGTATTACCCCATGAGAACATAGTTCCATACACCTCTATACTATGCATGATCTTATGAATCCTATATGCAATCGACACCCTTCTCTCATCCATATCAACAAATGAAGCCAACAACATGACCAACCACTTTCATAGATGTAGAAAACTCAATTGCATAATAACTAAAAATAATACATTGCTATCACTACCTCTCCTATGTATGCCTAAGGTCACACTATAAAAATACAAGGACGCAAGATCAATAGCATTAGCACCCATGCCATTGTACAAATTTGCACACCATCCAATAATCAACAAATGTAAAATATGGTACACATCCTCTAGAGTAATAATAATATCCCCTATAGGAAGCCAAAAATTACATGTGTCTAAATTCTACCTCTCAAATAATATGGTAATTTGATACCTATCCCACTGTATAGTACCTAGGTCACACATATGACCCAACCCTACCCTATCCATCATAACCCTTTCATGTACTAAAAAGGTAATAATCTTAGTGTCTCCATCATTTGGACTCTACAAAATTCCATCATCTATACATCACCTTGAAAACACCAAAAAATAGCATATATGTCAGTCAATCATGCTAAGGAAAATATCTAAGCTATAAAACAATAAGCTATAACTCAAAATCCTATAAAACTAGCTCTAGTGGACAATAATGTTACAAAAGGACACTAATGTTGGACAATAGTGTTAAAACCTAGAGATCAACACTAAACACTAGATAGGAGCATTGAATCATAGATATGAGTGTTGGAACTAGTGGAAATTTCCTAAAAGACTTCAAAATAGCTTAGAAACATAAAAAATAGGCTTCCAAATAGATAAAAATCACACATTTCCACTACTTACCAAGGTAACCTCCTGATTAGCCTCAACCTAGGCTACCAACTACTCAAATTAGGTCATGGTAGGTGCTCATCTCCTTAGCATTTCTCCTACTCTCAAGCTCCAAATCCCAACCTAGTCAATGAATAAATGAATCAAGAATCAATCCGATTCTCCTATATCAAACAACTTTCTCATTCAAAGCAATATACCATTTTTCCCATAACTAGAACCTTGTAGCTGTATTTCAAATTCCATTTTATTCCATGAAATCATGATAATGATACCTTCAACATCACACATGAATTACTCTCTTAAAAATATCATCTAAATTTTATGTCACACACATATCTATACCTATTTTATATGTAGACATACAACTTGGTCCTAACAAATCAAAGACTCATTCAACTAGCAAAAAACTAAGCCTAATCAATCAAGAAAAATTTCAATCTCCTTAACACAAGCCAAAATTGTCTATAATTATGCCATTACTCATCAATTTTGTCTCAAACTCTTTTATCATAGATCTTATCCCTCTCCCCAAAAGGGGGGAATCATTCCTACTTTTCCTATTCCTACACTTACCTAGCACGCTTTTCCACTCTCATAGGTGGATGCACCATGGTTCATACACCTCTAGTTTTTTAGATTATCAAATTTAGCTCAGACCGGTCAAGATATATAGTGATTCAGACTACATGGGTCATTCAACATTACTCAGGACATTCAGAGGGACATACATTTGGTTTACAAATACATAGGTTAGTCAGATATATAGTGGTTTAAATTATATGGATCCATAGTGAATTAGATATAGATCTAAACCAAATACTAGATTTGGGGGCATGTGCATTACTACAAATCTAACACATACAACTTCATAAAACATGGCATAGTTATAGGACTAGATAGTAGATCATAGGCATAGTGTAGAAAATAGTGTTTTGATCTCTAGGTTTGCACATGGGACATGGGATGATAGCTCATATCACATGTGGTTATATAGATTACCATAATATGTAAATACATCACTCACATATCAGATTTGGGGACATGACATAGATGTTCATGTTCTTTATCATCTAAGATTAGATAGATTCAATGGTAAAACATGCCATTTTATTCTTACAAATTTACTCGAGTCTTAGATTATAGCCATTAATACCCAAGTTATTATTAGGTTGGACTATATGACCATCTATAGTGATTGATCTATAGCATTACATAGACATAAACTACATAAGTTTGTGCATGATAGAGGACAAACATCAGTTTTGGGATTCTAA
Organism: Torreya grandis; assembly: GCA_037957365.1. Lineage (NCBI taxonomy): Eukaryota > Viridiplantae > Streptophyta > Pinopsida > Cupressales > Taxaceae > Torreya > Torreya grandis. The sequence goes on from JARHVA010002118.1 coordinate 2,598,658, forward strand.
GCACTTCTTAGTTACAGTTAAAATTATTCAAAGTGGGGGATTGATATAATTTTCTCTTCATAATATACATATTCTATACACACATTCTAGATTACATGATTTTATGTGGGATAGAGGATAGACATTAGTTTTGCACCTCTAAGCATTTCTCATTTCCAACTAGATTCAACATAGGGGGCAAGCATTACCCTCATTCTCCATATTACATAGATTCCATATTCATATTTAGTATAGGGGTATCCATTTTAAGGATTCCTTCTTTCTTTAGGAATTAGTTAGCTCTCCATCCTCTTCCCTGGCTAGGAAGTGAGTTAGACCCTTTTTCAACACACTTATCTCTATGCAACTAGATTTAGGTATGCATTTTCTTTTCCTTCTTTTACTCTAGTAATTCATTTCATTGAATCACTATAATAAAAGGAAAGAAAATATATAGACCATAAATTGGTCAAGCAATCACACATATCATGTCTTTTCATAGTCCTTTCATAAGATACTCCAACTAGAGAATATGAACCTTGTTTACATTTGGCCATGTCTTTCATTTTACTCATCCTAGTCTCATTTCATGTTTTAGAAACCTTTTTTCTTATTTATAGTCACCCATAGACTTCTAGAACCTCATTCCACCTCAGTTAGGTCTAGTTTTCTATGCCCTTTTGATCCCCGTAGGTTCCTTTAGCTACGGACAATATCACTCAACTAGGACTATAATGTCAATATCACTAGTGTTCATTTTTGGCACTCTTATCTAGGGTTATTTTTAATTCCAATGGTCAATTTATTTAACTAAATGAGTCCCAACCCCTATCTTAGATTCATCTATAAGTTCTCCCATGTTGGCCAGATGAAATTAAACTTCCCAAATTCAAAATAAAGAGTCTCCTATATAAAGTACTACACATGGCATTTTATATTTATCACTTACTACTTTGTCACATTACATAATTAAAATTAGTCAATAGTATAGCTCAGTATTCTACATCACACATAGACTTGCATGCTTGATTAGAGAGGGGCCTAAGTGAAATTTCATTCTTCTACCTATCATGTGCATTTATTATGTGTGTTCCCTAAGGGTGAACTATATTTAATCTGAGACCATAGCTTGAGGGTTAACGTAGATAGTTGTCAAGACAGTAAGGGTTCTAGATTTTGTGATCATTTTTCTCCCAACCCATTTTTCCACCTTTTGTTTTTGATGCATTTTTTTTACATGTGTGTAGATAGATACAAGTTTTGGAGATTGAAATATACCTATAGTGAGCTTTGTTTACTTACAACCTCCAAAATTTTATACACAAGCTTACACTGAGGTGGTAGAAAAAACCCAAAAAACAATATCTCTTGGAAAAAATTGGTATAGGTAGACTATATCATTGGAGCCACTCCTATCCACTTTCAACACTCCTATCCAATAATAAAACAAAGGCTAGATCTAGATTCTTGATAGTGTCCCAATCCTACACCTTAATTTCTATCCCTTGAAACATTAATTTTAATCCATTTTTAGATAAGTTCATTTCTCTTCCTCATGTAAATTATTAGATAAAAATCTATTATTTTCCATATTAAACTATATTTTTTCCCTTACTCCAAACCCTTTATTTTCTAGGAGCTAAACACTAGATTCCCAAAAATAATAAAACACAAGATGTGGGAGAACCTTGCCTCCCTCCATGTTTTGGACCCACACACAAGTTATTTAGGTGCACTCTCTAGGAGAGGTGCAAATATGTCCTCAGTTGTGAATGCTGGTATAGGTTATCACTAAAAAAAGTCCATTATGTGCTAGATTTATTTTTCATCTTGAACTATGTCAATTATGATGGAATGTGGGAAGGTTGGTAGGTTTACCCATAGCTCTAGGGGAATAAAATTTTGCACTTGAACCATGCGTACCACCTTCCAAAATATGAACTCCTTATCCTCATCCTTCTCATAATAGTCTCCATCCATGTGTGACATCATTTATGCCCATATATAAGAGGTCATAAGAGATCACTATTTATGGTAACCTGGGATCATCCTTCCAATTGATGGTATCACATTTCATGTGCTTCAAGGGAGGAGACATCAAGTGAGGGTTTTCTTTTTGATTTCCCTTCTACTATTATGATCTAGTTGTTAGTTCTAGTTGTGTGGTAGGAATATCTGTGCCAAGTGAGATGGCTTGAAAAAGGGTTGCATGCTTAGCTAAAAACACTTTTTTTGGGTCACTTTAGCTTGTGTCATATCCATTATCATGAATAAGGGGAAAACTTAGAGTGGTGACCATGGGAGCTCATGAATAGTGATGAATACACCCTTTGACAATAAATTAGTGGATACATGTTGACCTATATAGTGCATGACATCAGGTGGCACTTAGGGATGTGTTACAATGAGGTTGAGGCATCATTCCCACCAAAATTTGAATTTTTCCTCATATGTGAGGGATCAACATTCATGCATCTAGATCAAATTTGAAAATTATTGTACCAACCAATAGTTTTTATCTAGATGCACTTCTCCCTCTAGTGACTTTTATTACGTGAAATATGGTAGGAAGATATAGAACTGATATTAGAACTTCTATTGAGGAGTGATGTAACACTTCTTGATGTTTGTCAGTAACTCCTAAAAAAATTACTCTACCTAATTAAACTATTCATTTCACTAGATCATCCTATGAGATATGTCCATGACACCCTTGGGTATTTATTTGGTAAACTTGATCATCTACCAAAATCATCTAGTGATGCATTCCATGAGGATGTATACTGGCTTGTCTAAACTTTCATCAAATTGGATCCCTCAGTTTCCCTACATATATAAATCTTTAACCTCCTATAGAATGGGAGGAATTTTTTTCTTGTATGGGAGAAAAAAATCTCCCCACACAAACATGTCTAAATCTTAGGCCATGGCTTGTGTGTTGATTATGACAATATCATCTAGACCTAAATAGATTGTACCCTCATTATATCTAAGAAAGTACTCAATGTCTATTTTTGGAAGTGGTGGGGAGATATGAGGGTGAGTGGTTGTGCAAAATCAATATACTTTTGGGTGAAAAATACTCTATTTGGCTTGGTAGAGGTAGTGAAATGACTCTTGGTCACTATACTTGGTTTGCTAGAGTACAATATCCACACCCATGGCTTTTTTTTATGCATCAATGAGAGTATTGATTAGCTATGAGGTATCCATGGTTATGTGAAGTGATGAAACTAAATTCTCTATGTGATTTGTGTGAGAAAAATAGCCTGACTCTTGATAGTGGTAACTTGGAAAAATATACACAAAGATGAAATTTTGACTTGGTATTCAAACTTAGCTTTTATAAATTTGGCCCCTCTTGTCTTCCACATTCTAGCCACACTTAGCTATCCACTATTCTTAAATGTAATGGTGTTTGTGGAAAATCTATATCTGATCTAGACATTAAAATAATTATTTATTGGTGCATGTGTGGAGTTATACCGTTATGCTCTTTGGTGTTCGTATGTTGGGTATGAGTAGCTAATGTTGACTAGCTACCAATTATTTGAAGATCATGTTAGTTGACCCTTGGATCATGCATTTATTTTTGGTGTATGGCCATTATCTAAGGTATATCTTGTTAATGAGACATTTTCATACCTTTCTTAGGCTGAATATTTTTCAATCAATCCTCTTTTACTTTCCTAGTGGCACATGTGGATCCTCCTATGCATGCTTGGTAAACATAATTCTTGGTATTTTATTTCATAATTATTATTACTAAGATCCTTTACAAATAAACAAAACATTAAATAAACACAAACACAAAACATGAAAAATAGGGAAATCCTAATCTACATGGTGCTACTCAGCACCCATTTAGTTTAAAAAATGAAATTAATTGACTATTGGTGGTAAGGCTTAAGCCAATAACCATTTACCTACCTTGGTTACATGGTTCCCTAAAGATATATTAGAACCATGGTTCCTTTTTGTGTTAGGTCATATATGTTATAGGGTCCTTTACATCATATCTATTGATTAGCTAGAAATTCCTTGAAATAATTATCATACAATAAGACTGACTCATCTTTGTGAAATTCTTTTTGGCACAAGTTCCCATCATGTTATGCTTTCTTTCTCTACTTTTGTACTTCCTACATCTAGGTTGCTCTATGTCTGAACTCATAGATTTAATTTAGTTTAAGGATGTAGTTAATAAGATACTAATGATATCTAAGTCATATGAACATGGTAATGTGTAGGTTAGATATTAGGTATTTTATTGACATGACTCCTTCAAGACCATATACCAACTAGAATGGCATAAATATTTTAGCCCTTTTGTAATGTGTGTGATATTCGTATAAGATCATCAGAATGTGATCTTTCTAGTCATCCTATTTGATTTCATATATTTTTTTCACCATTTTACCTAATACTTTATTGGATGCTTCATCTTGGCCATTGGCTTACAGATGATACACAATGATTTTGTGATAAGAGATCATGAATTCTTTAGTTATATCCTTGATGGTATTGTTTATAAAGTACATTATCCTATCGTTAAATAATTTTATAGGGAATCCAAACCTAGTAATGATATTTTCATATAGAAACTTTATTACATCCTTCACATCACAACTAGGTACTGCAGCAGCTTCGACCCACTTAGTAAAATACTCTATCACAGTGCTGATATACATTACTTTTGTTGTGATTGATCAATGGGTTAATAGGTCCAATAAAATTAATTCCCCAATGTTTAGAAGGTTTTTAAGCTAATAAATACTATAAATTCATTTCATATTTTTATAGTGGTTTACCCATATGTTGGTAAACAGTATAGTGTTGTGCAACTCTATGTGCATCTTGAAACAAATTTGGCCACCATAATCCACATTGTAATAGTTTTTAATCCATGGCTTCTCCCATAAAATGTCCTCATGTGACTCCTTAATGTGATTCTTCTTAGAGTTGAGGTTGTTCATGTTTCAAAATAACCCTGAGTATAACTTCATTCTTCCACACGTGATATAAAATCCCATTATTGATGGTATATGGTAGTATTATAGTCACAAATAATATTTATCATGCTCTTGATAGTATGTAGGGAATACTCCTTGTTTGATGAAGTTGGAAATATATCAAAAATTCTCAAGATTATAGAGACATGGAAAATATGATCATTAGGAGAGTCTTCTTGTAAATCTTTTGGCTCTTCACCATTTAGTATGTAGCTGAGATGGTTTGTTCCTCCATTCTCTCATCTTGGCTTTACTTTTATGAAGAATTAAAACTCTTAAAACAACATTAACCATCAAGAGATGTATCCTCATAGCATCAGTTTGATGATAAGGTATCTTAAAGCTTGAAAATTAGTAAAGACTTCAAATAGTGTCACAAATAAATAATTATATAATTTCTAAAGTGTGAACATGATGGCCAATGTTTCTTGTTCAATGGTTGTGTAGTTTTTATCTACATCAGATAGTTTTTTACTAGAAAATTAAATAGAATGGTTAATTCCACCATACCCTAGTTGTGTAAGTATAACACCAAATATGATTCTTAAAGCAACTACATGTATGTGAAAATACTTTCTCTAGTATGTAAAAAAAAAGTATAGGTGTAGTAACCAATCTTTGCTTTAACTCAATGAAGGCTACTTGGCATTCTGAGGTCTAGAAAAAAATTGCATTCTTATGGAATAAGGATTACAATAGAGATGAAATAACTATGTATCCATTGATAAACTTGAGATAGTAGCCTATATACCCTAGGAAATAATGCACTTTATTTAAATAATGATCTATGAGAATACCTTCACTACATACAACATGTCTAAACAAAATGCTAAAGGGTGTAAAAAATAAGCATTTATTTATATTTAAATTAATGCATAGAGATCAACATCATTCCAACATTGGACACAAATTATACAAATGTTATTTAAATAAGGAAAAGACTGCCCAATCTTCAAGGTAAACTTCTAGGAAGTAATGAATGAAATCCTTGAATGTTGTAACCATTACAGAAGAAAACACCATAGGTGTATTCTTAAAGCCAAAAGGCATGACTTTATATGAAAAAAATGCCATTCCATTGCATATGTTATTTTTTATTTGTCTTCTTTTGTGATCATTATTTGATGATATAAAATGAAACCATCCATGAAAGAATAAACTTCATGTCCTACAACAAACTCCAAAACTTCACATATAAAAGAAATTGGGAATGGATCAATGCTACAGGAATCATTCAAAATGGGGTAATCCCCAGATACTCATATTTATCCTATTTTGTTAGGATGTACTACCATAGGTATTACCTAATATACCTTTTCTATCATATATATTATTCCTATGTCTTGCATTCTATCCAATTTAGCCTTTATTTTTAGCTTCATATTCAAATTGAGATCGTATGGATGCTTCTTTGTAGGTCATGAACACTCCTTTATTTCAATATGCATATTACCAAGATATGGGTCAACACCTTGGACCTATAAAATTTTTGGGAGAAAAACATCCTAATAATCCCTTAGAAGTTATAAAACTTTAGAGACCTCAGCTTCTATCTAATAGTTGCTGATGTTTGGCAATTTTGGGACGTCCTCTATCTCAATTTTTATGATATGCTTTTTGCAAGGTTGTTGATAAATTTTGAATTTTTATTCATTAATGGATTAACGTAGCCTCATTTTCCCTTCTTATTTAGGAATTTGGATATTTTATAACTTATCTTCTTGAGTGGGTTCTGAGTTAGTGTTATTGAGTGGCCATACATGTTGCTTATGCTCAAATAAATAATTCAAATCTAGGTCACCATCATAATATAAATCCTCAATGTCTTCTACCTTATTTTGTATGTAGTGACATGGTTGTGTCATATATTTTATTTATTCCTATCATATTTTTACCTTTGTAATGCCTCATTAAGATTAGAGGCTATGTTTTTATGTGTAGTGGATTTAGTTATGGTGATCAAGTCTTCTTTGCACCCATGGCATAAAAATTACTTATGTTTCTATAGTGAATTTAAAAATAGAGGATTATCATCTTCAAATTCAACTTTTTTTATGAAGTCATCTTACACTTGTACCCACTGCTTGGTCTCCCTTTTGTGCTCTTGGTGCATGTACCATACTACTGGTAATGAAGAAAGTGTATAGTAGAAAATGTGAACCCAATACTTTGGTGTCACACATTACTCATTCTAGACTTCAACACATTTATGTATATTCATTTTATGGCACTCCCCTTATTAAAAGAATGGATAATTGCTATGGATAAATCATGACAATTAGAATATACAAATCATGATCTTGTAGGCATCTTCCCACTCAAACTAGTCATTTTGTTGACTTACCCACCATGTACAAAAACTCCTTTTAGGGCATAATTTAGAGTGATAACCCATTGGTTGAGGATCAGTATATGAAATTGAAATAATATAATGAACTCATTTATTTCCTCTATTTCATAGTATATAGGATATTATCACTTATGCGTAAAAATAATTTACATCGGTCAAAGTTCATGGTCACCTTAGGCATAGTTGAGGTGGTGGGTATTTGAGTTGACACTAATATATGAAGTTATTTCCCATGGAAAAGTGTATTCCCTTGTTAGATCTATGTACTCCTACATGTGATCATCAACTTGATAAATGAAATCAAATTTTGATCAAGTAGGATATTTTGTACACATAGATGCACATTCTTTAATGATAAACTAATTTACTACCAGTTACATAGCTACTAGTTTAGGCCTCCATTGTTCCCATGTCTTCAATTATTTAGTGAGAAGTGATTGTACCTAAGGTTTTGTATGATTATACAATAAGAATACATCAAAGTGTAAATATTTTTTGGTTTCCTTAGAATTCACCTTCATCCAATTGGTTTGTTGTGTATCATATGTATAATCTAGTTTAGTTGGAATTATGTAAGGCTTATGCATTTTTTTGAGAGGAATGACAACAACTTCATCACTTTTATGTGCCTTAATTGTGCATTATATTGATAATTATTTTGCCATCATACACCCTCTTCTTACCTATCAGTGTAGGGTAATGGGTTTTTATAGTTTTCATGTTGATGACTTTGAATTCACCTTATAAATACAAGTCCTCAACTTTGATCTTGACATCTTCTAGTCTTCCAATAGGCCCAACCTTTTTATAATCAATAAGTCTTAGAGTTACTAGGTTGTAGCTTAGATTCAGTCATTTAATAGCTTCCCATGTAAATATAGGAATAATATTAACTATTTTACCAAAATCAATGACAACATTTGGGATTTCATAAAAATTAACCTCAATACCAATTTGTGTGTCAACATCTGAGGGATTCTTCATATTAACATACTATACTAGATTGTTTTGTCTTTTATGATCCACACTACACACATTATAGTAGATTATGTAGCATATTTCTGATGTTATGTGCAATATTTTCTTTATGCAATGTACTTAATAGTTTCAAAATATCTATGAGCATAGTGACAACTCCATCTTGATGTATAACGAACACAATTGGGACATACATTTATGCATCTATTAATATGACATCACCATTACTAGTGTTTTGATGTTGAATGTTTTTAACATTTTCACAACTTCATACATGACACTCTTTTTGGTAGTTAGATCTAGGTATTTATCTTGTTTAGCTTTTCTAATCCCCTAATATTGAGGTATTTATAGTGGATGCAAACCTTTATCTACATGTTGTTGTCATTTTACAACATTCAAAAATGCATTTTCTTTAGGCTACACACTCACCATATTCACATTTTGAATAGCCTTATCCTTCCTTTACTTATGTGGAATAGGGAAATATTCAATGTCATGTTAGTTAAAGACTCTTTAGTATGCATAATATGATTATAATTGAGGATTCATTAGGAAATTACATTGAACATGATTATATTCACTGCATAAGTAGCATTTTAGAGGAGACCATTGATAGTTATTGGCTCTACCACCTTGGTATCCTCCTTTGTATCCACCTCAATCTCATCCCCTATTCGATTGATATCCACCTCGATACCCTCCTTGTAGCTATGTATTATTCCAATGCTGATGATATTAATTATTATCTCCAATTCTATATTTTTTTACATAACTAGTGGGGCCCAACTTATTTTTTATTATTTCATTATGGGTGAAATCCTATGTACTACATACTGGTAAAAATAGATAGAGGTGTCTAACTTGGTGAAGAAAGGGTCTTTTTAGCTAGACCGTAAAGTTGATACTACGATAAACTAAAAATATATTGTGGACCTATCTAGGTTACACAACATATATGTACCTATAGGCCTAAGATCAATATATTTGTTGATGACATTTATTACACAGTGATGGAGAACACATTTTTATTTATGCCTTCTTTAAGCTCCTATAAAGCTCAATATTTATTCTCATCATGATTAGGCAATTTCCAAAAAATATAGTAGAAATTATATGGGTTCTTGATATATTATTGTAGAAGATGGAATTATGTAGTGGTGTGACCAAATACTCAATACAGTTCACAAAATTTTCTTTTAAATTTAGGACAATCATTTTTATGGTGTCCTTTTCTTCACTCTATACACCATAAATTCAATTTAGGTTTATCTGCCTCATGTTATTATTCCATTTTTTTTGTGAAATCCTATAATATGTTTTCAATCTTTGAATTAACAATAGGAGCTTCTCCATAATTTTTAATCTATTTTATGTGTAGGGTAGTAGCTCTAGAATTTGCTTTCATATCATATTGAGTTTTCATAGTGGAAAACCTAATTCTAGGTCATAATACTTTAATGAACCATGTAACTTTATCCTTATCTAATAAAGTAGAATCTACCTTATTCATTACATCAAAGAATCTATAGTCATAGTCACCAACCAATTATCTTAACTTTTATGATATCTTCTTTAGGTCTTATAAAGTTTGACTAGTGGACTTCTTGATCTTGAATTTTTTAACATGCCAATCCTCAATATCTTTTAGGATTTCCTAATAAATTTCTCTATATTATATTAAATCTAATGCTCTACCAACTAGTGCCCCCACTAACTAATGTACTATTTCACACTTTTAGATGGCTTCATTAGTGAGGACCTTAGCTTGCCATATCATCTTGAAATTCAATAGGTATTGTTCATGAGCTATGGACCCATCATAATTGGATATGTTTATTGATACTCTTGGATGAGTCATCATGTTAAATGGTATAGATGGAGTCTTCTACATAACTTTTATCAAAAGAGGCTGCGTTTTGAGTGATCCTACTTGCACACTACTCTATGCACTATGAGAATTATCATGTGTACTTTTGTTACCTATGCTTCCTTCTTTTTTTGTTCTATTTCAACTAATTCTATGGCCTTAAAATAATTTATTATAGATTTAGTATGAATTTTAGTACCCCAATGTATAATGTGTTCTAAAAATGGTCCTTCCTAACTATCACCTTCCTATCTACCTAGCTAAAATATATAATATTGGGGTGTAAGGAAGTGTGCTCTTCTAGTGAATGGTTATTTCCTATATCTTCTTCTTCTATTGTGCTTGAACTTGCATTTAACCTATAATTGCATTCTATTTATTTTCATAATTATTCTTCTTTAGAAAATACCCTTTTTGTAGTTATGTACTACCTCTATTATCTATTTTTTTTACTTCTAAATTTTTCTCTCCTTATTCTTCACACATATCATCTTCATATCATTCTTTGTCCTCTCATTCTATCTATCTACATTTATCATCCTCTTTATTCATTCTTCATTAGTCTTATTTTTCATCACATCTTCTCACTCGTTCATCATCTAATCTATTGCTACTCTTACCTCTACTCACAACTACTTGGGTATTATTTTGTTTATTCCATATGTTCTATTATCTTAGATCCCATTCAAAATCTAGACTTTTCTTCTGACTCTTCTTCCCATGCATATCCACTTTAGATTTAATTTCAAGCTTTACCTATTCATATATTCATCATTCACCATCATGAAAATTAACCCCTATGTGCCTAAAGTGACTAATCCATATTTTTTATAGTAGGCACCATGGTCTTATCCATGACCAACATTTTTATAAAGGGAGGTAATCACTACAAAAACATTCCTTTAATTCCTTTGACAAAATAGTCTTATGTAGATTCAAACACTATATATCCTTATACTATGAACTCAGTAACATATCCATATATGGTGGTGGCAACCCAATAGTCTATCACTCTCATTGAGCTAGTTTCCATTTTCAACAACTAATTTATCTTCTCTTTATTCCAAGTAATTATTTCTTTCATTCTGGGATTGAAGCAATTGTATTATAATCTTTTCATCTAGTTAGTTAGTACTTAAAGTTGATAATACCAAAAAAATCATATATTTATTCATATATATGATCCTAAATAATTTTACTTGTGGTAAGACCAGTCCTTTTAAATTCCTCTTCTACAAAATTCCATAATTTCTAGTCTAACCATGTTTCAATGTCTCATTGTACTAATAACCATCTTAATATAATTTCCTCTCAAAGGAGTGTTTCAAAACTCACCACACCATTGTTATTAAATGTTATTGATATAATATAATATTATAAGGATGAGGATATCTAAGTCTTATTCAAGTGTGCAAGATAGCATAGAGAAATCATATTTAATAAGGAAAACAAAAACATAGATGATGTGTATTTTAGTTTGTTTGATAATAATTATGATTAACCAGTATTTTAGTAATCATTCACATATAAAATAGAGTAACTTAGATAGGAGTAAACCATATATTAAATATGATTGTGCACACAATGAACAAAAGAAGAAAGACAATACGTAACCATAACCAAAATAGTCTATATTGATCTTAACAGAAGTTCATCATATTTTTCCTAAAAACCTACATATATATAGTTGTTTTTAGTCCATATTTATTCACATTATTCTCATATTATGGCATGAAAAGAGGAGATTGTTTATATTATATCATCTTGCAAGTTGTGGAGGATAGGAAAAAATACATATATTGGACAACTAAATGCATAATGCATGAATATCTAAAGAATATCCTCCACATATTTACTTATCTATTTTCTTATCGTAACATACATTAAGGCTTTCTTAAATCAACATTATAGCAAGCAAAATTCACAAGCCATTTCCTAAACAAGCTCATATACTTTTCCCTAGCTTTTTTCTAGGCTTTTTTCGATGACACTAATCAAGAAACCAATTATAGTTTGGACAGTCTATTCCATAAATTTATAGTACCTAGTCCCACCATAATCACATAATATGACATTAATATTGAGTTGATACATGAGGTATTTATATCCACTCTAATTCCCCACCTCATCATAGAGTCATTATCTACTTTTGAAGAGAAAGAACACATCTCCGTTCCACCTATCATTATCCTTCAATAGAATAAGAGATTTCAACATAATCTTATCTACACCTAGTCTCTCATGCATACCTCTTTATTCTTCTCAGGTTTACCATCATATTATATAATTCATATTCAATGTATGACATTGACCAGGCATAGTCAACCCAATATAGTGTACCTTTTCTCACAAGTCATCTAACTTGATCTCACTCATTTTCTTGAACCAAACATTGACTAAAAACTCCAATTTCTTATGATATCAGATATTGAAGGACATTTGAGTTATATTTACACACAACATGACACTCTTTAATGAGCATCACAATGGTACTAAGATCTTTTGGTTCCATAAAAAAACCCATTACCATCACCTATCCCAAATTTTATTCCACTAAATAATCATCCAAACCCTAGCCTATCCATTATATGAACTACCTCAATTAGGCCTCAATAGGTTGAGTGCATATTTTAACATGTGTTATTTTCATTCATACAAATGGGTAAACCTGACATGGACTTCATCTTTTGCATATCCCGTTCTTCCTTGTCTCTTTTTATTTTCTCCATCTTCCTTCCTTCCATTTATACTACAAGTATACAATACCCCCAAAATATGTTTGGATAGGGTATTTTTAGATATATTAACCTAGAGTGATATAAGATAATATAGATTAGCTCTAGAGAGCCTTCATTAATGAGTTGAAATAACCCAAAATTTTACACTAACATAAAATACCAATCCTATGACTACCCTCTTCCTAACACTCAAAAAATCAATGAGGTTTTAATTTAAATTATACATGATGCATCTAAAATTAAAATTAACCATAAAAAATCCAAATCCATGGCTCTTACAAGTGGAAGTATGACCACTCCTCATATGTCTACGAGTCCATATATCATCTTGAAAATCCTAGACAGAAATTGTTTCCAAATATGATCACTACTTTAGAAAGATACATCACTTAGATGATGATTTCAACCACATGTAATATATTATTAATCATCCCCATAAGAATAAATATGCCTCAAAATAATTAGTGACCATAAAATAACTACTCCTAGAATTCCTACCCCAAACCAACTCCATCATATAGCCTCATCTCATGTATATATCCCTCCTATATTGGAGGCCCATGGGTAAAACACCAACATTGACTGAAGCCAACTCATTAAGACCTTATTGGATCATGTATTTGACCTAGAAATCAATCCAAAAAATCTTATTCAAGGGGTGGGCCTAAGCCCTCTTTCACCAAATCATCCTTCTTATCACATTCAAACAACAACTTAACCCACATCATAACAATAAGATGACATGTTCCTACCACTATAAGAGAATTCCACACCATAAAAATACATCTCTCATCAACCTCTTAGATATATCCTCTCTCACAAGGTCCCCAACCCAAGTGTCTCAAAAAAACCTTTGTCTTACCAAGTATCTATTCAAACTCCAACATGGGGTGTATACGTGTATGCTCCAACACTACAAAATAATGCACTAATAAATAATAAATTATTATATATTATTTGGGCCATGTGCCTCTCACATATGATCATCCTCCATAGATGGCATATGTACCACCCTATACAACATCACACTACAAGCCACAAACACATTTCCACAAAATGTCACACCACCTATAATGTATCATAATATCTCTCTATATTTCCACATGTTTTCAAAGTCCACTTAACAGGATAATTATTCTTTTAACTATTCCATTTTTCCTTATAAAACTTATTTCATTCCTCATAGTAGAAACAAAGCCAACATATACATAACCCCAAATCCTCATCCTAGTATCACTATGACAGTGATAGACTTTAACAACATGGGAACCTATGTTGAATAACTCAAGGATCCAATTATTTCTAGTATATGGGGAGTCCTTATCCTAGATTGCCTATTATATCTTAAATAATTAAAATGTTAAGGGGGTCCCAATTCACATGTAAAATACTACATTACCATAATTATAGAGCTCCTACATTTAGATGGTGTTGTAGCAAATATTTTTCCCAAGCTTCTTTAGGGGATAGTGATAGAATGGTAATATAGCCTCCCTGAAGGATCTATAAACTCTTTCCTATAGTTTATGGATTATTTAATTGAAGCATTTGATATGAAAAAACTTATAAATATTGAAATATATGAGTTATTACATATCAAGCAAGAATATAATGAATTGATTACCCATTTCATCATAAATTTTATTAGGTCTTATACTCCTCTACCAATATACCTAACATGGAACAACATGAATTATGTGATCTTTTCATCCATTACATCTATAATTAAAGAAGGGAAGATATCCATAAACTCTCATACCAATCATATTAAGAAAACCTTAATATCACCATATGCATTGACCAAGTGGTCATTGATAGTGGTCATTAGATCTATAGAACCAATGGGTGCATCGTCACCCTTAGCCAAAAGAATGTGGGATATCAAGATAAAAACCAAAAAAGTGCAAAAAATGAAGGTCCCAAAATCATGAACCATAATAGGAATGCCACCACCAATGGTGTCACTGACCAAACTAAGAAGAAAAACCCCATAAATAAACTTTAATATCAACTTATAATTAACACTAACAACACACATGCATAGAATAAACTACCCATCCTACTAGTCATGAGGTTCATTTTAACCTGCCATTAACTCATAATATGAAATGCTAAAACCATAAACAAAATGAATACGAATAAGTTGAATAGTACCTTGAGTTATAAAATCAAATTTTCTATCAACACAATAATCAATAGGGGTTTGGGTAGTAAGGGAAAAACATGTGACCCAAGGATTATGACCCTAATATCTATTACCTCTTCTATAGAGTCATAGGTCATGACATGAAAAATTATTAAAAATATAATTAATTCACATGAAGACTCCTAAAGGATCATAGGCAAAAATTCTTAGATATGTTCTTAGGAAGCATGAATACAAAGACCTACTAGACCCTTCCAAATGGTCCTTTTGCTCCCCAAAACTAGAACCTAAAAATATGTCATAACCCTTCCCCAAACCACCAAACATACTTTACCCAAGGTTAGAAGCAATGTAACCAATAAGGCTACCCATTTAACATAGTCAAACTATGATGGCATGCATTTATGATTTTGAATATTCCATGTTTAGAGATACAAGCATTGATGTAGCTCCTTAGCTAGGAGTTCAAGGCAAAACATATATGATAAGAGTCATATAATTAAAAGTCAAATAAGAGGAAAAAACCATTACTCACACTATAAAGTACCAACCCATGACCCTCTATCCCTTAAACATCCTAGAAATGATATATATTCCTAAACCCATAAGGAACTATGATTTGATCTATAACTTGACCAAAACATTATCTCACATTTCCTTCTTATATCTACTAAAAATCATGCCTACTCACTAATTGAATTTGATCAATACTTTAAGACTAGGACTTTTATCTATTCTTACTCCTCCTCCACAAGCTTAAATCAACCACATTTATTTAGATATGTTCTTGGTTGGTTAGGAATCATGTAACTTTGGTTACTACTTTGAATAAAAAATCCTCCTACTTGGCTCTAGGTTAGCCAGTAGTGTAGATCTAGCCTAATTTATACAAGTGTGTATCTACAAAAACTATGTGAAAAGTGCCATGGTTGATGACAGAGTGCTTTTAAACATTGTCACCTTCTCTTTCTTATAAAAACTTGGTTATTGGGAAACTAATTATTAGACAATGTGAAATAATGTACATGGATATGATAACCTCAAGTCCACTTCCATAGGGACCATTTTACTCCCAATCACTCTGGGCCCAAAATAGTCTTAACTAATTTCTATGTTAAGATAAGGACATCGATTATAATAAGATCTTAAGATGACCTCAGATACATCGAATAAAGCATATTAATTTAAGACTATTCCAATAAATTTTTTTATTACATGTGGGTAATATTTTTATAGGTTAAGGAAATCCTAAACCATTTGATATGTGACAAGCTACCATGAATAAGTAGCTTGCATTACACATTGACTATCACCTACCTACCAATGGGGTTACAAAACCACCACAACTGTTCAATGCCATTAAATCCTCAAATCCTATAGTGTTCACCCTAAACAAAGGGGAGGAAGTGATTTGAACCCTACTAAAAGGTAAATTAGATGGGAAGGACATAACAATGACCCAAAATATCATAGACTTAGAACCAATCACTAGTGGATGGTTTTCACCTATCTACCATAAAAATTATCATTCTCTTGGATAAATATACTCCCTTAGTCCTTCCATTGAACCCATAATGGGTGGGAACCTACAGATTATATGGATCTCAAGGCTATCAACTCGATGAAGGGTTATATTTCTTGACAAATCTTTGTATAGTAGAGCAATCAAAGGATAAGAAATATTCCCTTCATAATAATCATCCCAAAAATATTCAACATGACTATCCAACATTCAACCACACATAGGCAAGTAATGGTCCAAAGTATACCCTTGTAAATTTAAAACCACTTTAAAGTGTTTTGTCTAATCATGTTGTTATGGGACCGTATCAATTTTTTTAGAATCTTTGATCCTTCAAGACTACTCCCTCTAGAGATGTCAATTGTCTTATGTTGAACCACACCTAGTTATATTTCTCATCATATTTTGAGTTAACCAATATTCAATCAAACCATTTTGGGTCCCCTAATTACCTCAATACCTAAATAAGGGATCCATACTATGATAATGGGAAGGGTATAAATTGACATCAAAACTTACAATTACCCCTATATTCCCAAGGAGATGCCCTTATTTCCAAAAATATAGGAAAAGGGCCCCATAAAACAACCCACTAAATTATTACAAGCCTTCCCAGACATAACAAAATTGAAAAAATATTACCCATATATTATCCATAGTATTATAAGTTTCACAAATACACACTTATGTCTACTTCATTAAGGCAAGATCCTAATTACATTAGCGTACTCCCCAAACTTATATCAGATCCTAACTATGTTTGTATTATTCCAACCTTGAAGAAAAATCTAAGAAATCAATCTTAAACATTTATAAAACTACTCACATACATCAACTCAGAGCTTAAAATGCATCCTTTTAAGTTCCCATATGCTCTTTCCATCCTTCATTTACAACACAAGGTTTAAATTTTCCACATAATTACAAACCCTTGTACTTATCTCACATATTTCTCATTTCTTGATCGAGTTTTGATACCAAAGACTAAGAGAGAGATCACACAACATATTTGATGTCCACATGGTTAAAATATTACAAGACTAAGACACTTCACCTAACAATTTTCCCTTTATACACAATATCATTTGACCTTACACTATGACAAGGCAAAGTGCTACCTAGGCATTAGGTAAGTAGTCAATTTAATTTCCTCCAAGGGGCGAGTTATATTTTATGGGTTTAAACTAGACTTTGGGTGTAAAAACATTAGATCCAAATATGAGTCACTATTACCTGGTATGCTCATTGAAAAGTGCTTTGGTGTCAAAAAATTGAGAATATAGGAAGATTCTTATCTAGTGGCATATCTAGTGTCTAGAGAATAACAAACCAAAGCTAAGCACCTTTACTTTTAAAAAACTTATATTTGTGAGGTTTCCAAAGACTTCTATTTTATCTCCATCCAAGTAGTCCCTATAGAATTAACCAACTTGTTAACTCTATGGCTATCTCATATTAACATTTTATTTCCCATCCAATGATCTTAGAATCAAATTTTATAGTCTCAATCGAGACAAATCCTCTCATAATTAAGACTCCTAATGACTAAATATTTCCCATGTTGGATAAGAAAAAGGCCCCCCTATCTTAGACCTAGAAGATAATGATGATGACATCCCTGAATTCATACAAGCTTGTCATGACCTAACCCTATTCCATCATAAGATGGTCTTCCTGCTTACCTATTATTCCATTTTAGCCCTTATAAACAAATTTGATGATTCCTAATGCAAAGTATATAAATAGCTCTACTTAGGTGATAAACACAATGTCATCAATATTGAAGGTGAACACCCCAACCTTTCCTTAGCTCTTAATGTATTCAAGGATAGAAATGTGTCCCTCATTAAGGAAACTATTGGAATTAATATCATAATAAAGTATAACCGTAGAATCCTCAAGATAAGATTTTTGGTTTCTAAACAAGTGGTTAAAGAACACAAGAGATTCCTCATAGAGAATTTTAAAGCCTTATATTTCTCTTAAACTAACATTATAAGAATCAATCTTAATGTAGTTTTTGATAATAAATAAAAATTGAGACTAGTCAAACCTAAGTTTCCATTGACGGTAAAGGAATAATTCATCAATCTCTTAAAATTCATCTTCATTGATCCCATTGACTACTCTAAATCATTCTCCAACATTATACCTAATAATGTCATTTTTATGCATACTATATCCATAATGAGGTAGCATGTAACATTTTAATATCTCAATGGAGGTAAAATTCACTCTAGGGCATGAGTTGTAGGTACGAGGTTTATTTCAACCTATTGATGGATTAGTAAGTAGGGCATGCAGGTTGTTCATAAGGTTTTTGGATGAAGGTATGGTTACTTATTGGAGTAATTAATCTATATGTGAGTTTCTTAGGTGGTTTGTTGCTAATCGAGAGTGGACAAGTCTTCGAAACAAACTCAAAAAAAAAAAAAGGAAATGTAAGGCAAAAAAGTATGCTTCTATGGTTTTTAGAAATTACTCCCCTAGCTAGTTTCTAAAAGGTCAAGTGCTCTTAGAACCTATTTTTATTGATAGCATTAATTACACACACATAGTCAAACACGGTTAGAAAATCTAAAGAAATGATGATGCAATAAATTCAAAAGCCTCAGACAAAGGTTGTTTTTTTAGGCAGCTGTTGCACACCCTTAATTAGAAGATTATGGCTTGGGCTAGTGAAGTATATGAGCTAGTTATTCTAAACACACAAAAAAAAAAAAAAAAAACATCAAGAGAGCACTCATACATAATTTAGAATTATGTATCAATTTGAACTTGAATATCTTAACCAATATATTTTCCAATCCTTAAGTAGCTATTTCACACCTATAAATTAGTATATCAATCAAAAAAATCAAGAATCTATTCACAACTCTTGCACACTTATAGATTATTGAAACATACAACCAAAGAGAGTAATAACTAATTTCACAAAAGTGGATAGAAAATACATAAACACATTAATTGATGATTGAAATTGATGCTAATCCTGTATTCAAAAAATTCTCTAACTAAAAAATCCAAGTTTGATTACAATTTTTTTTTTAGTTTTGGGGAAGGGGTC
This sequence comes from Torreya grandis, assembly GCA_037957365.1. Taxonomy (NCBI): domain Eukaryota; kingdom Viridiplantae; phylum Streptophyta; class Pinopsida; order Cupressales; family Taxaceae; genus Torreya; species Torreya grandis. The sequence continues at coordinate 2,618,320 of JARHVA010002118.1, forward strand.
ACATTATCCTCCAATTTCATGCAAGGTCATTACATTTAAAAATTATAACATGTAGTTCTAACTATGTTATAAAACCATATAAGAGTTTATTTTCAGCTATTAGTTTAAAATATCGTTAGCCAAAGTTATGCATGTGCATGTTTAAAAGATAGAGGTAATTTTTTATAATTAGAGATTGAATTGTATGCAAACTATAAATAGATGTAACATTTATCAAAACTACACATGTCTCTTTTTATATCTTGTGTGAACAACTAGTTAACTCCTTTAGATGAGATGTTTTTAAATAAAACAAAGTCATATACCACTTTTTAATGATCTTTAAGATGCCATGTAGCTATAGCCTTATCTCATTTTATTGTCAAATATTCACTTTTATATTCACCATTCAAATTAGAATGTGTGTGTTTATAGTCTTGGTCTTAACTATGAGTTTTATTTTTGTCAATAAATAAAACATAGTCTAAATATCTAAGTATTTCACCTATAATTTTCAACAAGATCATGAAATATGACATGTGTTGACACCTGATTGAGTCTAGGATCTTTGAAAAAATTGTCTAGGACTCACACCATAAATATTTTGCATAATGGAATGTGAGCATGCCACTTGGCATCTCTATGGGGGCTTTGTGCACTTTAGATGATTCTATACCACTTGGAAGCTCTTCATTGGTTTTGATACCTTTGAAAATTCCATATTTATCTCACACAATTGATTTCTTATGTACTAGTTCAACGTGGTTCATTGGATTTTAGTTCTTTGGGCTCTCATGATGGTGACACTTATCACTCTCATATAGCTTTAAAATTTTAAATTGTTCTTCATATCATTCAATCAAATAAGCTCAAATAATGCATGTCATAGGATCTTGGTTTGAATCCAAATAAATACTTTATGAGATTAAATTTGACATTCATGAAACCATCAAATGACATCCTCATGGTTGTCAAATTATGTCTATATGAGGGTCAAATTTAATTCCATGAATTAGTAAATTGATAAGGTTAAATTTGACATTTGTGCAATCATAAAATGACATCCTTATGACCATCAATGATGTCTACATGATTTTCAAATTTAATCTTGTCAACTAACACATGTCATTTCCTTGAGGCTCCCTACTTATATAAACATAGGCACAATTCTTTAGAAAACATATAAAAGGACCCTCCATGAATATTTTTAGCCTAATATCTTAATATTTAATAAAATGTAATTTTCCTAGGCTAAAATATTAAATTAAGATCAAAACATAATTAAATTCTATCTAATGCAAGGGTACCACTTTGTATCCTAGAATTTCTTTTGGGGTTTTGTGTAGGGAATTTATTTTGGGACTTATGCAGGGAAATTGTTTTAAACAAAATTTCCAAAAAAATTCTCCCAAAGGGTTCCTCTTTCTTGGAAAAAATGTCTGAAGGATTTAGTTGAACGGTAAGAGACATGGGATAAAAGTCCCAAAGGGAAAAGTTCTAGAAAAAAAGTTCTGAAGGGTAAGTGGCCATTTCAAAAGGGGTTGAAAGGCCATTTTTAAAATGTCTAAGTGGGTCAGTTAGGAAATCTAAAGGGCATGTGACCTTCAGGGGAAATGTTTTGTGGGAATTTTTTCAAATGAAATGTTTGCAATAATTCTCCTAAAAGGTCTTTATTCTGTTAAATAAAATGTCTGAAGGAATTGGTTGAAGGAAAAAATGCCTAGGATAAAAGTCTCAAAGGGTAAGCCTAAGAAGGGAAAGGGCATAGGATAATGTTTTGAAGAGCAAGTGGCCACTTCAAAAAATGCTAAAGTTTACATTAAAAATACCTGAAGGGTAGGTTTTAGAAATCCAAAGGGTATATGTCCTTTAATGTAATTGTTTTAGATAAAATGTCCACAATAATTCTCTCAAAGGGTCACTTCTCTCAGACAAAATGTTCAAAGGAATTGGTAAAGGTGTGGGACAAAATTACTAAAGGAAATGTGTGGAGGGAAAAAGGCAATTACAAAAGTCTTAAAGGAATTTTATCAGGGAAAAAAGGATGTAATAAAAGGATAAAGAACACTTTACATAAAGCCCAAAGGGTAGGTTGGTAAGGAAAAAAAGGCACTTTAAAATATTTGAAGGGTAATTCTAAAATGTCAAAACGTAATTTGGCAACAATCTAAAGGGTCCACTCTATAAAGAATTTTTCCATGATAAAAGTCCTGAAGGATCTACTTCGTAAAGGCCAAAGGACAATATCAAAAATGTTGAAGCATAGATTCAAAGGGGCCAAAGGTGATTTTATTTACATTAGGAAAAATTATCATGGTAGAAAAAGATACAAACAAATTCCATCAGAGGAATTTTTTTAGAAAAACATTTCACAACAATTTATCCAATAAAAATATGTCCACAAGAATTCATACATGATAAAAATCCAAAACAATATAGATAGGATAAGCCTTGAAATTTTTTTTGCATAAGTCTCAAAATAATAAGTCTAAAAAAGATAGAAATATAGTCAATGAAAACATAAGGCCACAATAATTAGCGCAAAGTAACAAGTTTGGTGGAACAAAAGATCTAGTATGTGGAAGACAATACCAATGACATGTTTCTAAAATATGAAAGGCCAAATCATGATATTTTCTAGAATTTTGTATAAATACATAAAAGAGGGATCAAAATCAAGAAAATAATTTAAAAAAAGTGGTTCCACATTTCCTATGGAATGAAGGGGTGTTGGGGTATAATAAATGGTGACTTACAAGGGAAATACTATTGAATAGTCAAGAACCCAAAACATGGGTTTGTAATCTTAAATCAATCATGAAGTGTGCCATATAAGAATAATTGAAATAAAAATATAAAAGGGACTCCTAAGTAGATTTACATGGCATACTTTTCTTTTAATTTTCTTGGATCTATGTGTGTCAAAATGTGTAGTTTATTTAGCACCTATTATGGAAAGTTTTTCAAATGGTTTGATGGGGATGTAGGTTTTATTACAATATCTATTAAATCTCAAAAATAAGGGAATCTAAAGCATTCTTATAATACCAAATAGGTATCCATAGGCCTGACAAAGATACCTTGGCTCCTTCTCTTTTTATTTCATTAACTTTTTCTTTTGATAATGATGCATGGTATATTGACCTTATTTAATCATGTGACTTTTGATTTTCTTTAGATTTTATTTTTCTCCTTTGAATCCATTAGTTCTTTATTTATTTCATTTTTAAATGGAAAAGATAAGAGATGGTCTTGAGTGACCTAGTATAATTATAAAATAAATCATTACTAGAATGTCCCTACCAGCCACATCTATTCCTAGAATTATCATTTCCAATAGGTATTTAATGTGATAAGTGCATCTGATCCCAAAAATAAATAAAAATTCTAAATTTGTATGAAGTAATTTTAGAGTAGATTCCACGTGCTTAGTAAAAATATTCAATTGTGGCACCATTCATAATAATCCATGATTGCCTACCTTCATTATAAATACTCAAAAACATGGAAATACACCCAATCTATTAACTAGTCCTAAAGTGTCAAGATTTTAAATTTTCCACTTTTTCACAAGACACAAGCTTAGTTGGATTTGGATTTTAACTTGTTTATAGTTAGAGAAAACAAAATTTTGATCGTCATAAAAATTAAAGAATGACTAATCTAAGAGAGCAGGAAATAATCAAACTAAAAATCCCACTAAAATTTAATCTATAAAATCAAAATAATGAAAGTAGGAAGTATTAATCTAGAAAACAAGAAACTAGTATATGAGAACATAAAATCCAATCTATGAAAGTAGAGAACTATTCTAAGAAAGTGAGAAATCTAATATAGTCCTATAATTATATTTATCTATCCTTCATTACTCAATAGCATCAACTAATGGTATAACCCTAAAATAATGATTTAAGAACTATTCATTGACTAGATATGTAACCTCATTACCTTAGAGGTCCTCCAAATGATATGCATTATTACCCAAGATCTCTAAACTATGGTATGGTCCAATCCATAGTAGGGAAATTTTTTCATGTTGTCCTTTCTTCTCAAGGGATTTCTCCCAAGTAACACCATATTTGAAATCTTGAATGCTTTGAATTTCACTCTCTTGTCCAACCACCTCTTGACCACATCATGGTTTTTTATAATTTTCTATATGGATTAATTCCTTGAATCTTCCATTTTGATTATGTCCAAAAATCTCAATTCTACTTTATCACTTAGTTCTATGTAGTCTTGCATAAATTAGTAAGTGGGTAATTTCAACATAATTGGATATACAAGTTTACATCCATATACTAATAAATAGGATGACAATTTAAGGGCTTGATTATGCATATTATAGTCTACCCAAAGAGCATACTTCAATAATTTATGCCAATCCCTAGGCTTGTCTCCAGTTGACTTAATTGCATCAATCAAATTTTTTTTCATTGATTTTGCTAGTCCATTTCCTTGAGGGTAATGGTTATAAGCTAACTTGATTATGATCTAGGTTTTATGTGCCTTTAAAAAAATTATTCTAATATGAGATCTGGTCCAATATCACAAACCAAAGAAATGGTTGTGCCAAATCTTGTTGTTATGTGTTCCTCTAAAAACCAAATCACATCTTGTGCTCTATAGTTCTATGGATATGGCTTTGGTCCATCTAGTGCAATAATAAATATTATTAAGTAGAAATTTATGACCTACTAAGGAATTTGAGTTGATGACTCAAAAGAAGTATAAACCCCATTGGGCAAATGGCCTTCTTTCAATAACTACTTGTAGAGGAATTCCTGTATGTACTTCTCTCTTAGCTAGAGCTTGACATTCATGGCATGTTCTCATATGAGTGTGAGTATCTTTAAAAATTATTGGTCATTATTATCCCATTCTTAAGATCTTATGGGTTTTGATGTTCCCAAAAGGGTGACCACTGCCTATCTTCTAATGTAAGTTCTTAAACATTTCTTTATCTTCTTATGAAGACACACATTTGAGATAAATGCCTTCATAATTTATTCTATATAAGACTCCTTTATTAATCATATAGTGAGAATATTTGATCCTCAAATCTCTCTTCCTCTCTCTATTGAGCTCAATGGGATATGTTCTTGTAAGTAAACACTATAATTTATCAGTATACCATTCTCCTTTAGATACTTGAGCCACACATAACTCTTCAAATATGATTCATCGATCTAGATTAGTCATCAGTTAAATAATGCCTTTCCCTTAAATGACCTTTACAAGATTGATCTCTATGTTTAATTCTTCCAGCTTGCCCATCTACTTGCCTCATTGTTTTCCTAGCTCATTATATGATAGGGTGATCTTGATAAAAGGATCAAGCATGATGTCAATGATTTTTTCCCTCAAGATTTAGTGTTAAAACTTCTTCACTACTTTAATAAGGGAAAAAATATATTTGTCAATCATAGATTACCTGAGTTCCATGTCTTTTAGATTCTTGCTCATGAATGTGATTGGATGCTTGGTCTCATCTTTTCTACATGATGACAGTAACAGTGAAATGCTCTAAATTAAATTAGTGTAGATATAAATACTTATTAAAATTAGGACTAGTTATCACTAGAGCCTATGATATTGTGTATTTAATGGCCTAGAAAGACCTTTAGGATTCAACTTTCAATTCAAATTTAATGTCTTGATTGAGCATAAAATTCAATGGTATGATGATCTCTATGAATCTTGAGATGAACTTCCTCATGAAGTTAATATTTATAAATAATGATTTGAGCTCCTTCTTATTGTTTAGTGGCTAAATTTTTTAAATTGCCTAAATTCTATTTGGATCAATGGTTATCCCATATGTGGTAATGATATGCCCTAAAATCTTGCATTTAGTCACTCTAGATATGCTATTATTTGGGTTAAATGAAATAATAAACCTTTTACATCATTCAAATATGGAATGGATGTGATTTATGTGGTCCTTTCAATATTTTGAAAATACTATAATATCATCCATATAAATGATTATGATTTTTCTTATTAGTCCCTTGAAAGCATGATTTATGGTGCATTTTAAAGGTAGCTCCTACATTTATTAGGTTGAAGGACATCATCTTGTACACATAAGTTAACTACTTCATCATAAATTCCATCTTCATTCTATATTTAGATTTCATTAGTACCTGATTGTAGCCTAAAAATCCATCCAGGAAGGTCATAATTTCAAAACCACTTACTATTTGTATCACTTCATACAAAGAAGGTAGGGGATAATTGTCCTTTTTAGAATCCTTGTTTATATTTTTGAATTCTACACATAATAAGATTTCACCACTCTTATTTCTTATTGAGACCAAATTGGCCACTCAAGTAGAATGTCAAACTTAGAAGATGATTTTTGCACTTAAAAACTTCTCCACTTCTATTTGAATGAGAGGATCTAGAATGGGATTGACTAGTCTCTACCTATATCTAAATGGTTCATGATATATATTCAAGGTAATAATTTGAGTGATAACTTGAGGGTTAAAAACTTTAGGTCTTCCTACCTCTAGGAAATGATGTCCCTATAACAAGCAATAAAATCCTGTACATGTTGCCTTTGTTTTGGAGTGTATCTAAGACCAATATTAATGCAACATGGGTTGTGATTATCCCCTAAATTTTTTTTGGGTTGTCTTAGCTATTATGCCTAAGAATCTATGTCAAAAGGTCTCTATAATGAGACCAAGCTAGCTAGAATTAAATTGTCTTTAGGTTGAATAATGCCCTCTTTCTCTGAATCTTCTTGGTATAGGTGATTAATATCTTTGTCATCTATGATTTAGGATTCAAACTCCCTTAAATTTTTTAGAAATTAAAAAATCTATTGGTCATCATTAAAGACCTAAAATTTGTCTACATTATCTAGAATAGAGGGGAAATGAACCAATTTAATAGAAAAATTCCTTACCTTGTATTCCTATAGCAGCTCTAGATTAGTAACAACAATAACTAATGAATCAATGGTCAAATTTTACTCTTTGGGAAGTGCCATGATGTTGAAATATTCAAATATTTCAATCAAGTCCCATGATTTATTCTTGTATCTCTTTAAATAAGACAACTTAAATTGATATTTGTTTATGATTTGTTTGACCACCAACTCTAGGTCACTAAACATCAATATTTGCTTCACATTATTCTTGAGTCCAAATTGTAGACCCAAAATTAGAGCCTCATACTTATCCCTATTATTAGTGTATGGAAATTGAAATCTATATGTTGTTAGGAATTTCTTACCTTATGGATCAATCAAATTGATTCTCATGATTGACCCTTGCATGGATCTATCACCATCAAAGTGTAGTGTTTATATCTAGTTGAAACCTTTAGGCTCTAAATTGAGTGGTAAAAGTATAAATACCAAGGTTGGGTGAGTCATACATTACCTCTTTGATCTTGAAATTGTATTCTATAATAGGATATTTCTTTTTTAGATCTATATCAATTATGATTTGATTTAAAACTCCTCTCCATGGCAGCCATATATGAGAAAATTATATAGAGAGATATTCATTAAGAATTTTTGACCAATCCCTACTCATCGGTAAGCCATATCCTTTTGGTTTGTCCACCACTAGGATGCTAATGGCCATCTAGACTCATAATTTAGATGCTACTAAATGTACACATTATTAAATTCTCTAACTATTGGGACCACTATCTTATCTAGTTGAGAAACTATCCTCTTTGAAGGGATTGATTTTAAACAAAGTTTTTAACATATAGATGTAGGACTGATAGTCATAGATGATCTAAAATCAACTAAATAATTATGATAGTTCTTACCAAATGCCTAGATCGTCAGAAGGAATGGTGCAACTTCTAGTTTTCACTTGTAGATGACATTGGTGTTAGATGCCTTCAACTTGTCTATAGATGGTTTCAATTTCTCCACATGTTCCTTTTTAGTAATGGACTTGTAGAGTAATTCCTTATGTTTAGTGATCTGAGCTAACTCATGAAGAGTTATATTTATTTTGATCCTCTTCACATTTTCCATTATATTGTATCCTCCTTTTCTTATTTATTCCTTATTTGCTGACTGAGCATTACCTTTTAGAGGGGGTGGATTGTTGTATTCTTTGGGATTAGGAGTAATCATCATGGTATTTGGAGGAGTCAATGTTTTGAGTGGATGCTTATTCCTCAAGTTGTATTCACCTATATGAAACTTATATAAAGCATGAATTTCATCCATGTTGTCTTCTAGTTCATTATCATCTCCACCTAAAAAGGGAAAATCTAAAGTTTCTAAGAACATGACAATGATAGAAGAACTAGGATATAAATGATGCTCAAGAAAATTATGCATCTGATCTTATCTAACCACCTCTCTCTAAAATATTTCAAATACTACACATAATTCAACACAATTGATCTCACCATGCTCATAATGTTGTTAATTCTAAACTAATTAGGGATATACATCTCTAGTATGTTGATCTCTAGAATCTTGTTAGGCTATATAGGCTTGATAAATAGTCTATTATATCTCTAGAATCTAATATTTTGATTAATAGTTGGGCCATTTGTAATGCCCATCTTCCTTCGCATTTTTAAGAAATCACTACTCAACTTTTAAACCATTTTCTAAATAGAGTCCAATTCTACCTATGGAAATTGTACCTTATACAATAGTAGTAGGGTGAGTACCTACTTGTTAGTTTTGATGATAACCATTTTCTTTAGCATAATTGTTCAAGTAGATAGAATTCTACTATGTTGTATGCATCAATGGAGGTAGCATATATAACTAGTTTTGATTGAATGCTGAGACATTATGTTTTGCATGTGGAACTAGATTTAGTCCTAGAAAAGTGTTGTTGACATTAGGTACTCTCAGAGTTGGTGGATTGATTTTCATTTCTATGGTGATAGCCTATTCGAATGTCAGCATTATAGTGTTAGCCATAATTTCTCTTCTCACTAACATAGTAGTGATAGTGTATAAGGTATTATTGTACATCTCCAATGATAGTGCTACCTTTTGTTTATATCTTGGGGTCAACTAGTTGTACACATTTTTCCACCTTGAATTCAAAGAATGGATGGGCTCATTAGGTTCTCTCTTCATGCTAGTGAAGTGCTAATATACCAAACTAGTATTGGTGACATATCTAAAGTATGTAGGAAAATTTTCTTGACGTTCATCCCAAGAAGTTATGGATGTTTTTGCTAGATTTGAATACCAATCATAAGCAACATCCATCAAAGAAAAAGGGAATAACTTACATGAAACATCCTCATATATTACATTAATCAATCCTAGAGCAAATTTAACTAATATGATATGATCCTTTATCATCCTTGCTCCTAAAGGATAAAAGGATAGTAGATACTTTTCAAGATTCTAAGGAAAATCATGCACGTTTCCTAGGATAGTGATGGGATATATAACTAGCCAGGATTTTTACTAAGCTATTGGTTGATTAATAGGTAATCTATAAATTACAAGTAATGGGTTCCTTATTGGAGGGGTATTGTTCTAGACTGGGGTTATTGACACATATCTAGGTCTCTTATGACTTGTCAAGGTTGAGATTAATAAAACATCATATGAATTAGATTTGGTCACTCTCATAGGTGACTCCAGTGCAAATATACATAAAGGATAACTACTACAATCAAAGTTGTTGGCATTCTTTCTAGTGACAAAGAAATTATTGGTGTGGGTTTTATACACACTATAGTTATAACAAGGTAGCCTATAATGTTTTAAGATCTCAATAGAGTTAATATCCAATCTAGGGAATGAGTTGAAAGTATGTATTATATTTCAACCTTTTGATGGAATAGTGGGTAGGACATGTAAGTTGTTGACAAGGTTTTTGGATGGAGGTATGGTTTCTAATAGGATTAGTGAATCTCTATGTGAGTTGCCTAGGTGGTTAGTTACTAATCTAGAGTGGTCAAGTATTCAAAATAAACTCAGAAAAAGGAAGGAAAGGTAAGGCAAAGATTTTATGGTTTTCAGGAACTACTCTCTTGGCTAGTTTCTAAAAAGGATAAGTTCTTTCAGAACCTATGCCTATAGTTAGCATCAATTATACACACATAGTTAATAAGACTAATGAAATAATGAAGCAATAAATTTAGAATCCTCAGACAAATGTTGCTTCATTTATGATAGCTATTACAAACCATTAATTAGAAGATTATAACTCAAGCTAGTGAGGTATTTGAGGTAGCTATTGCACACAAAAAAAATTATATAAAGAGATTACTCATGCATAATTTAGAATTATGAATCAATTTGAACTTGAATATTTTAACCAATCCTTGAGCAAATATTACACACCTATAGATTAGTATATCAATCAAAATAATCAAGAATATATTTGTAGCTTTTTTACACTTACAGATTATTCAAACATACAACTAAAGAGAGTAATAACTAATTGCACAAAATTGGATAGAAAAATACACAAAAACATTCAATAATGATCAAAACTAATGTTTCTCACAGAATCAAAAAATTCTCTGACTAAAAAATACAATTGGGATTACAATAATTTTTATAGGGTTAGGGAAGGGGTCACCTCATCCTCCAAGTTCATGAAATGCCATTACATGTAAAAATTATAACATGTAGTTGTAACTATGGTCTAAAATTATATAAGAGTTTATTTGTAGTTATTAGTTTAAAATAGCCTTTGCTAGAATTATGCAACATGTGAATGTTTAAAAGATAGAGTCAATTTTCTATAAGTATATTTTGAACTATATGAAAAATACAAATAGGTGCATAATTTATCAAAATTGCATATGCCTCTTTTTAAAGGTTATGATAATAACCATTTAACTATTTTATATTAGCCACTTTCAAATAAAACATAGTCATACATCACTTTTCAATGCTCTTGAAGATGCTATGTAACTATAGCCATATCTCATTCAATTCATGGATCGTCACTTTTACATTCACCATTCATATTATAACATATGTGTTCATAGTCTTGGTCTTAATTATGAGTTCTATTTTTGTCAATAAATAAATCACAGTTCAAAGATTTAACTATTTTTCCATAACGTTCAACAAGATCTCTAAATATGACATGTGTTAACACCTGATTAAGTTTAATATATTTTAAAAGTTTAATTAGGACTCACACCATAAATATTTTGCATGATGGAATGTGAATGTGCCACTTTACAACATCGTGGGTCCTCTATGCGTTTTAGATGATTTTATGCCACTTAGTAGCTTATCCCTAGTTTTGGGACCTTTGAAAAGTCCATATTGATCTTGCAACATCAATTTTATTGTGTATTGGTTTAATGTGGTTCATTAGATTTTATTACTTTGAGCTCCTGTGATGGTGTGATTTTCACTCTCACAAAGCTTTGACATTTCAACTTGCTCTTCACATCATTTGATCAAATGGGAATAAGTAATGTATGTCATAATATCTTGGTTTGAATCTAAATAGATACTTTATGAGATTAAATTAGTCGTTCTTGTGACCATGAAATGACATCTTTACAACTTTTAAATTATTTCCACATGACTATTAGATTTAATTTCATGAATTCATCTATTATCAAGGTTAAATTTGACATTCCGGTGACTGTCAAATGACATTTTTGTGATTGTCAATGATGTCTACAATATTTTCAAATTTAATTTTATAAACTGACACATGTCATTTACTTAGGGCTCCTTACTTCTATAAACATAAGTGAAAGACTTATCACAATACTTTTGAAAACATACAAAAGGACCCTACATAAATATTTTTAGCCTACGATATTAGTATTTAATAAAATACAATTTACCTGGGATAACATATTAAATTAAGATCAAAACATATTAATATTCTCTCTAATGCAAGGGTTCCATTTGGTAGCCTGGCATTTATTTAAGTGTTTTTGTGTGGGGACATTGTTTTGTGACTTATGCGAAGGAATTGTTTAATACAAAATGTTCACAACAATTATCTTGAAGTTCCTCTCTCTCTTAGACAAAATGTCTAAAGGATTTAGTTGAATGGGAAGAGACTTGGGACAAAATTCCCAAAGGGTAATTATTGGAGTGAAAAGCTCTAAAACAAAAGTTTTGAAGGGTAATTAGCCACTTTAAAAGGGGCCAAAATTCCATTTTAAGAATGTCTAAAGGTCCAATTCAAGAAATATGAATGAAATGTGCCCTTTGGGGGAATTAGTTTTGGGGAATTGATTTAGACAAAATTTATACAACAATTCTCTTGAAAGGTCTTTATTCTCTCAGATAAAATGTTCAAAGGAATTGCCTAAACGCTAAAAGTCCTGGGACAAAAGTTTTGAAGGGTAAATATAAGAGGGAAAGGGCATAAGACAAAGTTTTTAAAGGAAAAGTGACCACTTCAAAAAATTCAAAAAAGTCACTTGTAAAATGCTCAAAGGTTAGGTTCATACAGTGCAAAGGGTATGTTTCCTTTTAGGGGATTATTTTAGGGGAATTGTTTTAAACAAAATGCTCACAGTAATACTCCTAAAGGGTCACTCCTCTAGGATAAAATGTCTAAAGGAATTGGTAAAGGTGAGGGGTAAAAGTCCTGAAGTAAATGTGAGGAGGGAAAAAAGAAGTTACAAAAGTCTTGAAGGAATTTTGTTGGGTAAAAAAAGATGTAATAAAATGTTAAAGGACACTTTGCACAAAGCCTCAAGGGTAGGTTTTCAAGGAAAAAAGGGAACTTGAAAATACCTAAAGGGAAATTTCAAAATGCCAAATGATAATTTAGAAACAATCTTAAGGGTCCACTCCATATGGCATTTATCCATGACAAAAGTCCCAAAGGATATGCTTCATAAATTCCAAATGATAATCTCAAAAAAGTGGAAGGGTAGGTTTAAAAGGTCCAAAGGAAATGTCAATTATGTTAGGAAAAATTCTCATGATATAAAAATTCAAAGACTAATTCCATTGGAGGAATTATTTCAAACAAAATGTCCACAATAATTTCTCTAATAGATATGATAAGCCCCAAAACATAATTTACATAATCCTCGAAAGAATAAGTTTGAAACGGATAGCAATATAGTACATGAAAACATAAGTCCATAGAAATTAGATCAAAGTACCACACATGGTATAATAAAAGATCTAGTCTATCAAAGATAATACCAATGCCATCTTTCTAAAATATTAAATGCCAAATCATGATCTTTTCTAGAATTTTGCATAAAAACATAGAAGAGGGCTTAGAATCAAGCCAATAAGCTAAAAAAAGTGGGTCTCCATTTCCTATGTAAAGAAGGTAGGTGTTGGGGTACAACAATACCTATTATCAAAAAGAATGAGAAGATTAGAATATGTAAAATATTTCTAGGAGAGTAACAATAAATGTCAAAAGGATGACTTATCCTCCCATATATTAACATTATTATTAACACTACCATAGGATACAAGTTTTTATCACTCATGTATGGATTTTTAGGATACAACCAAGTTTGCATCTCTAACAAAGACCATATAAATACTTATTTCACAACACCTTTGGGAACCTTTTGATATGTTACAATACCCTTCAACCTAAAAAAAATAGGGGTAGTGTATCAAAGGGATATGAACCACATATTCCATGACCTCATACATAAAATAGTGAAGATATATGTAGATGACCTTATTAAAAAATAAATGTGGTGTGAAGACCATTTAGGAATGTTACACATCATCCTCACATAGTTAATTGAATATGTAGTCACTGTCAATCCATATAAATGTGTGTTTTGAGTCACTAGTGGAAAACTATTTAGGTGCATCATCTCCTAGTGTGGGATTGATATTGACCTTGATGAGATCTGAGAAATCTTTGAAATGAACCCTCCCTATATAAATTCAACATTAGGATGTTTTTAAGATATATAAGATCTATATAAAAATTTATCCTTGACCTTGCCTATGTTTTTCATCCCATTAACAACTGACTAGGAAATACAAGTGGCCTAACATGGATAGGTGATTGTCAATAAGAATTAAAATTAGTGAAATGATTTCACATGTTTCCTCCTATGCTCATGGCACATAATCTAGATAATCTGTTGATATTTTACATAAGATCAACTAAGGTATCCCTTACATGTTTGTTAGCTCAAGAAGAAGATATTAGTAAGGAATATGTGATATATTTAATTATTTAAACCCTTATTGATTATGAGACATGATACACTCAAGTAGAGAAGGAATACTTAACAATAGTGTTCATAATTAATAAGCAATGAAACTATATACTTAGGCAATAAGTGATAGTTTTCATAACATCTAAATCCCTTTAGACCTTCCTAACCTATCCAAATCTATCTTATATGGTTGGATGATTTATTATGATCTTAAGTGAGTTCAAATTAACTTATATTAAACAAAAGTTCATTACAGGATAGATCATCACTGATTGGTTAGATAATTCCCCTTTATAGGTTAATTACCTTGATAAAATTGATTTTCTTGATGATGTGATATGATATATAGAATAAATTGCCATCAATTCCTTTCCTTTTTACATAGACATAATTAATTACATGGTTAACCAAACATACCCAGATGGGACTAATTCATAATAGGGAATATGTCTTCATGATATCACATCCATGTAAGTTATCTTATACATGTTCCTTTATCACAAGTCCTTTGACAACATGTTGCATCAATGTGTTGACAATGAGGAGTCAAAAAATGTTATCTCTTATTATTATTGATAATGGGTCCCCTTTAAAAAATATAAAATTTAATGAACTATATGATAAATTCAATATATCACATTGATTGATTTTTGTATATCATACATAGGCTAATAGACAAGCCAAGGATACCGAAAAAACCCTAAATTCAATCCTAGTAATAACTATTAGAGACTTTAAATGGTATTGGAATTTGTAACTCTATCCAATACTCTGAGCCTATAGGATAACTATTAGAACACCCATAGGGGTAACCCCATATTCACTAGTGTTTAGGTCTGAGGTTGTTTAACCCTTGGAATGGAATACCTAGTCTTCACATGTCCCTTCAAAGCCTCCTTGATGAATTTGAATATATAGAGGGCTGATTTTCCATGTTATATATCTTTCATGAGAATAAAATCACCACCACTAATAATCACAAAGATTACATTGACTTCATGTGTAGGAAATATAAAAAACTTGCATGAACACCCAATCAGTGCTGGAGACCTCATTCTTAGATGTGATAGTTAAATTAACAAAAATATAGGAGAGGATGAAAAATATAGAAGAAATTAGTTGGGACCATACTTAGTAATAGAACATTTCAATGGTTGAACCTATTGGTTATGCACTTTAGAAGGTGAAGAGCTTGGTGCATCTATGAAATCTTTGCATCTAAAAAAAATTTACATCTAGTCCTCACACATCACCCAATTTTCATTTACATGTCATTCCCATACATTACATATCCACTAGTATAGTAGAGGTGTTGTCTTATGACTTTTTATTTGGTTATTTTACATAACAAAGAAACTTGGATTATGCAACACATTGTATTTACCCCATTCTCACATTTGCTTATCACCTTATAATAAGCATTCTCAAAATCAACATTTCACATTGCTTTTATCTTATTTCTTATGAGTAAATTATATCTATTTCCTTACATCTTGCAAAAACTTGTAAAAAAAATTAACCTATAGTGGATTCTATTAAATTAAAAGTGATATATTCCTCCTTTTATGGTGCCTTTGGAAATAAAAACATTACCACACTTGAAATAAAATAGTTTTACCCACCCATATTAGTCTTCGGTGGTGAGCCCTTGTATTTTAATAGTTGCATGGGGATATTATTTGAGGGATGAAGGCATTACAAATAGAAAATTGGATGCTTCTATGAAAATAAAAAGCTTATGCAAATAGGAAAGTCAAAATCATACATCCTTCACCCTTTTTTAGCCTTTGGTATTGATGCCTTTCATCTTACTAGTTGTGTGGGGCAGGCATAGGAGAGAGATTCCCTTACTCACCTATATCTAGCCTTTAGTGATGATCCCATGTGTATTCTTAATCACATGAGACCAAGTATATGGTGTTTAAAAAATAGGTAAAATTAAACGAAAATGTAATTTCAAGTAAAGTGTCTAAAAAACATTTTTTTCAAAAAGGGCTATTTATATGTTTACTTTTGAAAAAGGTAATATTTCCCCATTTATCAATTTTTCTAGGGCAAGATCTCTCTAGATGCAGCTAATAAATTGATTATTTTATAATTTTATCAAGAAGTAGATATTCCCCTTTTCTCATAAGGATTAGGTCATCTTAATTTTTCCTACAAAATTCATATTTATGATTTGTATCACATTTAATCTATTTTACCCCTTTCATCCCTTGCTGTAAATTAAAAGTCATATATTGTGTGAACATAGATATTGAATAATCACCTACAAGATAAATTTTAGAATAGTTATAATCACATATGTAAATCCATCACATTAAATCTTATGCTTACATTTTATTTCCACACAGATGAGTATTTTCTAATAGCAACATACTAAAAATGAAGAGACACACATAAATACATCATCACATATCTATTCCACTAGAGCACATAATGAAAATAAAGAATCGCATCAAATAATGGTCAATGGAGGATACCCATAACACACACACACACACACACACACACACACACACACACACACACACACACACACACACACACACACACACACACACACACACACACACAAAAAAAAAAAAAAAAGAAAAAAAAACAAAAAACTATCAAGTATATACAATAATAATCTCCAATACAAGAAATTTGATAGTAGGAGGATATGCCTTAAGGAGTATTAAAAAGAATCAACATCTACAATGGTATATAAAAAAAATCTAAAAGAAGTATCAAAATTATGTCCTCCTCTTCTAGGACAATATTAACATAGAAGAATGTCTAGAGAATAAGCTCCAACAATGTCTCTTGCTCATGCCTCCCTTTTATGTTTCCTCCCTATCAATACGTTGGTGTCTCGGAGGATGATACCTATTTGTTTATCCTCTGGCATCATTCTCCCTATCCTATAACTAGAGGTTCTATCTCCTCTTTCTTCCACCATGATTTCCACTAAGTCTTTCAATCTCCTTGCCTTAACCAATAGAGTATTATTTTGTATCCTTAACACTGACATCATCATCAAGGCATGGTATACTAGGCAAAAAACATATATATGATGTTTTATACCTTTAGGAATCCCATGATATGCTAATAGTTAGTACTGCATTTGACCATTATTAAAATTAAATAGATTAATTAAGGTATCCTTTATCATCCTCATGTATGTTCCCATAGTATTTACAATGATAGGGTACACAAGCTAAAATAGATCTAGATAAAATGATAAAATATAAGACATGTAAAAATAACTAACTTAAATAAATCAAAATACAAGATGAAATCATGAATAAACAATATCAAAAATTTACTTAGATCTCCTCATGCCACTCAAGATCAAAGTCATCATCTATATCCACCTCATCTATGTTGAGGTCCTCATCCAATTTTTTATTTGTTAGGGCCTCACCCTCTCCATCTCATAGTTATTACTACTACTATTATGCATGGCCATGTGATGATGGTGTGGGTGGTGTTGGTGGTAGTGGTCCCATCTTCTACTATCCAAACCTAACCTATCCTCCTTCTCCTCTAATTGTTTGTCATGTTGGTTTGGTGATGGGCACCCC
This sequence comes from Torreya grandis, assembly GCA_037957365.1. NCBI lineage: Eukaryota > Viridiplantae > Streptophyta > Pinopsida > Cupressales > Taxaceae > Torreya > Torreya grandis. The sequence continues at coordinate 2,635,974 of JARHVA010002118.1, forward strand.
TCTCACAAGCATGTGACATGGAATTCACCCTATCCTCATAGCTCTTACATCATAAGACCCCATATACAAAAATTTAAGTATGGGACGGTTTCCCATGTAGTTCATATAAAACATATGAGACACTCAGTCCATGAGGTGTACCTTGACTTGTAGCAATATGTCTCAAAACTGGGTGTCCAAAATGGCTACTATGATATAGAATCCCTCATTGGTCCATTTACTAACCATGTTCTAGTAAGGTAAGGTGATCAAATATTAAACCATAAAATACCCCATATTATTTGGAAAAACATGAAAGGGAACAATTCATTCCCCTTTAATGGCCTTAATATCCCATGATGACCCAATCAACACCCCATCTAGTAAGGAATCATCTTTTAATATATTCAATCCATAATAATACTCATGTGGATAATATAAAGGTATAATACAATAGCTAGTTAGTATAAATATTCATAATTTCATGTCAACATCTGCTAGATCCAAGCATAACAATCCCCTCTCTTCTTTACACAACACAATCAGAGACCAACCATCTATAAGAGCCAATTGGTGACCTTGTACCAAACTAATCAAGATTTAAGGATGTTGATGATGGAATTATTAAACTATAGAATTAAAATATCTCAATCTATGAAATTCTCACTCTACACTTCATACACACATCAGGTGCATTAGAGTCACCAAAATTATCTACCTAACTATGGGCCTCATGATGATTGTTAGCATCATGGATAGACACCAATTGAATAGTGATACTACACACATCCAATGTAGTGATCATCCACTCTCATAGGGCCTAAGGGAACATGAAAGTCTTCAAGTTAGGGTCCTAAAAATTTATTAAGTTTCATAATTAAATTATATAATATGGGGTGACCACTCCATATGTAATTAGAAATATCCCCTCTTAGTCAACTAGGGCCAACTCATAAGTTTTTTAAAGTGATAGGGATTAAGGGATCCAATCCTACTCCCAATATCTAATATATCAAATTTAGGCTCCTTTAAGAAAAAAGACCCTATATTAGTTAAATAAATCAACTTCATAGTTTAAAATGGTAAAAAACATTCACATTCCCCCTAATTTGTAAAACCACCCTCATTTGTAGGTGGAAGTTACAAAACCTCCCTATGATGGTTGTGAAATCATCATGAGATGATAACATAACCACATCATGTAATTTCATGACCTACCTAAAAAATTGATATCATGACTTCCTCATGGTGCTACTAGCATTGCCATGATGATTACAAAATTTCCACTATATAAAGCATAATTATTTCATAACATGAGTAGTGGTTCTATCACCTATCCACAGGCTCCAAAAAAATCTCCCAAAACCTATGAAAATATACCCAAGAACTAAAAAATTCCACAATTATATAATCTAGCCCAACTTCCCCCCTAATAATGGCCACAAAGTAAAAAAATTCAAATTTCATTGAATGTCAACTAAGTTTTGATTAAAATTTCAAATTTAGAGTAAAAACTAAAAAGTTAACAAAAACACACTTGATTTTTCCCAACCACACCTCACGTTAGTATGTTCACCATATTCTTGTTTCCCTCATTATTATGATTATTTCTATTCTAAAAATTATCACTACAAATCTAGAGATAAAGAATCTCTATCAAGGCAAATGACACAAATGAACTATTTTGGATAATTTTTGAATATATTCAACCCAAAGCTAGTCATTTTAATTCAAGAAATTTCCAATTTTGGTGTCAGTTTTGTTTAAACATTTTTCCTCACATGTATAATTTATCTCTTTTTTATCCCATAATTGGTATTTTATCATTAACATCTTAATAAGTTTCTCTTTTCTCTCATAGAAAATTTTAATGTTTTGTAAGTACACATGGCTTGTCACCGAGTTGAGTCACCTGATGGGATGGTCTAAGTAGTATGATATTACCCACAAGTTTGGTACATATTATTTCTATGTTTAATTTAAATATCATGTTTTTCATTTTTATTTTCAAATTTCAATCTCATTTTCTATCTATAGGTTGTGTGGAGTATAGAAGGCTTAGTTCCTCTATTTGGGTAAGTAAAGTATTTCTAACCTGTCATTTCTATTCCACACACCTTACTTGGGATTCCACCTTTATATCTCATGGAAATTAACCTCCCAAGGGATAAATATGTATGAACCAAAAATTTACATTGTTCAACACTTTTAATACAAATTTGATGATGATGCAATGATCTCTTATTTTGTGCTCCACAAAGAACTTTCTAGCTTTACTCCTTACCTATGCTTCAATATTATTATTTTGACCTCTTTATATCCCCTTGATTTTTATCTTCCTATCCATTTTAAATTCATTTAAAAACTTATCCATAGGTGATGGAACTACCACTATAGGTGACAAAACCACCCTCCTATATTATGTAAGTGAACCTTTGTTTACACAATGGTCATGAAAAATTTGAAATTTAAGTGGTTTTTTATGCTAAATGATATTATTTCATTAAATAAGTGGTTATATTGTAATTTTAAGTGGTATTTTTATAAAATTTAAGTGTTTTTTAAATAAATTTCCTTTATATAAATTAGTGGTTCTATCACAGTTGAAATGTCTTCAAAAATTAGTTCTTGTAACTCTAGTTTTCATTTATTTTATATAATTATCTTAGTGTTTATTATTTTTATCACCTTGTCACATCCAATCATGTCCAACTCGCTCCCTCTTATATTTTTAGTCTTCTGTAGTTCCTCTCTAGTTGAACTCACTATCACACTTGGTTGAACTCCCCCATGTAAGCTCTCATCTCTTTCTACAAGATTATTAATTTTGGCCTAATTTGAAATATATAAATTTCCATTAGAAGTTGTTATTGAGAATATTTTATATCCATATCTTTTGTAAAAAATTTAGGAGATTTAACCTCTATTAATTTTTAGCTGACTACATAGTTATAAGTGAATAAGTGTTCTTAGTGAGAACAACTCAAACTTTGCACACCAAGACATTAGTTAGCCTCAATTCAACTATTTTACATTTTTGGATTGTCTCCACCCTTTTCCAATTTTATTCTAAATTTTTTAAATCCTTTATCTAGATATTTTCTATAATTTACAAAAGAACATATGGAGCTAGCATACTGAGTATTCTCTTATCAACACACTACATTCACTATAGATGATTGTTATTAGAATTAGGCAAGATTTATTTTGATTCTCATTATTTTCTTTTCTACATTATATTATATTTAATGTATATTTTTTTTTGTGTTATATTTGTTTTATATATTTAGGAAAATAAAAAAAATTGATAGTGAAATACATATGTTCCTTTTCATTTGTATTTTCTACAAAAACATAGAGAGTTTAAATTTGTGATTAAATTTTCATATATTAGTTTCTTTACAAATTACTAATATATTTTACCAATAATACTTAAAAATATCATATAAAATCTAAAAGTCATTTCCATCGAAGATAACCCTTCTTTTTTTCAAGATCTAAACAAGTCTCCTACATTCTAGATAATCACCTAAATGAAATTATAAACATAGACAAATGTAGGTTCATACACAAGGGTATAAAATTAATGATGATATTTTTTATGAAGAGTTAAAATAGTTTTCATTTTCCTCTATAAAAATATAAAACCATAACTTGTATCTCTTGTTTCCATTACAAAAAATCACTCATAAAAAATGTTCTTATCAAACTAGTGAAGTTGAAAACATTGAAAATGATTAAAAAGAGAGTTCTTATTTAATTTAATTTCATATTTGTTATTATTTTACATTAATCACTTTATTGTTGAAAAATTAATTATTTATTTCTAAAAAACCATGAAAATTCAAAAAATGATAGTAGCAAACAAAAATAATGTCAAAAGCCTTGCCAATACATGTAAGCCATACCACAAGCATTGTCAATCCATGAAAATAACCACATACTACATAATCCTTGTCCATATATAAAATCATGATACATCAAGACTGACTTGAAAATTATAATAAGAACACTTCACAATCTATTACATGAACAAGCTCATGCACGTTTCCCTAGATTCTACCTAGTCCTATTTGGATGACCCTCATTAAGACACCAAGTATTATTTGATACTATCTATTCCTCATTGTTAGATAACCTAGTCCCACCATTGTCACAAAATATAACATTAGCGTTGAGTTGAGATGCTAATTCTTTTGATCCACTCTAATTCCCCACCACATTGTAGAGTCTTTAGTTACTTTAGAAGAAAAAGAACAAATTCTCATTCCACCTATCATTATCCTTCCATAAAATAAAAGACATCAAAACAATGTTATCTAGGCCTAATATCTCATCCACACATATTTTTCTCATCGAGTCTAGCCTCATCTTATATCATTCACATTCATTGTATTATTTTAACTAGGTAGTGTCAACCAAAATGAGTAGACTTTTTCACACAATTCATCCAACCTGATCTCCATCATTTCCACAAACCTATAATTGACCAATAACTCTACCTTATTATGATATCATATATCAAGGGACCTTGGATTTATGATTATACATAACTTGACACTCTTAATGAGAATTAAGACACTATTGAGTTCTTTTGGTTCATTCACAATAACCCGTTGCCACCACCTATCCCAAATCCCATTCCATTAAATAATCAATAAAACCCCTAGCCCATTTATTACATTAACTACCTCGATTAGGCATCAGGGATTTGAGTGCATATTTTATCATGTGTTATTCATATGAATACAAATTGGTGAACCTAATGTCAGTGAAATCATCATTTTCATATTCCTTTCTTTTATCTTTTTATTTTTTCCATCTTCCCTCCCATTTATTTTTTGGGTATCCATATACCCATAGAATATGTCTAAATAGGATATCAATAGATCTATTGCCTATAGGGATATATGAGAATATATCTTAACTCTAATGATCCTTCATTGATGATTTGGAAAAACCCAACCTTTAACACTAACATAAAATACCAATCCTATGACTACCCTCTTCCTTAAACTTAAATAAGGAATGTGGTAAATATTCAAGAGATATACAATGCATATACACTACAAGTAACTATCCCAACTCTAAGACCATGACCCTTATGGGTGGAGTCATGGACACTCATCATATGGACATAAGGACACATATAATCTTGCATATCCTAGACATATAAATCATCACCAACTATGATCACTACTTAGGAAGGATCCATCACATAGAGAGTGAGTTCAAATACATGCAATATATTCTTGATCCTCCTAGTAGGAATAAAGACACCTCTAACCTACTAATGACCACCACATACACTAATATTAGAGTTCACATCTTGAACCAACCCCTTAATATAGCCTCATAACACACATATATCCCTCCTATGTTGGAGTCCCATGATCCCAACACCAACATCAGCCCAAGCTAACTCATTAACACCCTAGTAGATCATATATGTGACTTAGAAAATAATCTAAAATCTCTATGTTAAGGGACATGACTAATCCATATTTCACCAATTCATCTATATTCTTCTCCCATTCAAACAATAACTTAGCTCACATCACAAAAACAATTCAACATGCTCCCACCAATGCAATAGTATGCCCCATCACAAAACTATGTCTTTCATCAAATTATTGGATATATCTTCATTCATGAGGTCTCTAGACTTGATGTCTCTAAAAATATTTTGTCTTACCATGTACTTATTCAAAATCCAACATGGGTCATATACTTGTATGCTCTAACACTAAAAAATAATGAAGTAACAAGCAATCAATTATTATCTAAGCCTCTAGGCTGTGTGCCCATCATAATTACCATCAAATTTTTATGGGATATGCCCCACCCTATATAACAATAGGCTACACACAAAATACCTATACACCACCATAAAAATCCAAATAGACTTTACCATATCAATCCATAATGCCTTTAGCATCTCACATTGTCCCTTAATATTTCATCATGTTTTCAAAGTCCACTCAGTAAGATAATTACCTCTAGTGGCCACTAGGCTAGCCTGTACATGACCCCTCCTCTTCATCTTAGTCTCACTATGATGAAAATAAACATTAACAACATGGGAACCTATGTCAAATACCTCAAAGAGCCCCTTGACACAAATATAGGAGGAGTCATTCTCCCAAGTTCACTACCATATATTCCTAAATTCAAAGTGGAAGTGGATCCCAATGCACATGTGAAAACCTAAACTACTACCATAAGAGAGATCCCACCTTGGGAAGGGGTTGTAATGAAGATTTTTCCCAAGACTATAGAGGGGATAGTGGTATAATGGTACTACAAATTCCCTAAGGGGTTCATACACTCTTTCCACCAATTATGGATAATTGTTTTAAAGCATTTGACATTAAATACTTATAAAAATTGGCATGTGTGATTTCTTGTATATCAAGTAAGAGGACAATGAATCAACTACCCATTTCATCATGATATGACCATAGGTGATATACTCCTCTACTAGTGCACCTAACTTGAACTAATGTGAATTATGTGATCTTTTCCTCTATTCCCTCAATAAGGAAACAAGGGAAGATGTCTAAAAATTCCCATCCCAATCATATGAACAATCCTTCAAGAGTGATTTATGCATTGACTAAGTGACCATTGATAGTGGTCATTAGAGATATGGAACCAATGGTCACATCATCACATAAAGATAAAATAATGGGGGATTATAAAATAAAAACCCAAATAGCAGAAATAAAAAGGTTCCTAAAATCCTAAAATGTAATAGGAATGCCACAATTTGTTATGTCACATACCAAAAAAGGAATAAAAACACCAGAAGTAATGGTCAATATCATCTTACAAATAAAACAAACAACACTAACAACACAAGGTGTAGGAGCCAAATCCACCTCCTTCCATTCATGTGGTCTATTTTGACCAACCACTACCTCAAAATATGAAATATCAAATCACAACCAAAACTAATACCAATGAGGTGAATGATACCCTGAGTTATAGAATCAATGTTTGTATCAGAAAAAAATCAATAGGGGTTTAGGTAGCAATGAAAAAACATGTGATGTAGGGATTATGATCCCAACATCTATTGCATCTCCCATAGAGTCATAGGTTAGGACACACAAAACTACCAAGAATATAAAAAAATCATAGAAAGATTCTTAGAGGATAAGAGGAAAACATTCATAGACATGTTCCTAGAAATACAAATACATTGGGATAAATACAAAAATTATTTAGGAGAGTTATATATTTTGAGTTTGGTTTCCTAGCTAATATCATTGCATGACATAATTTGAAACACTATGAAAAATTTCATAAATATTTGGGCTATTTCATATTTTGAGTCTAGTTTCCTTGACCAATATCACCATTAGGATAAATTTCATAAATATTTATGGTGTTGCATATTTTTATTTGAGTTTCTCATGCCAATGTTGTTACATGGCATAATTTGTAACATTGGAAAAAAATTCATAAATGTCTGGGTTATTGCATATTTTGACTTAGTTTTCTCATATCAATGTCATTGTGTATCACAATTAGAAACACTGAGACAAATTTCAAAAAGATTTTGGGTGTTTCATATTTTATGTTTGGTTTCTTATAAAAATGTCACTATGTGACATAATTCATAAAACTAGGACACAATTCATAAATATTTAGTTTCTTACAAATTTTGAGTTAGGTTTCCCATATCAATGTCATTATTGGGTATAATTTTCAACACTTGGAAAACTTTTAGAAATATTTGGGTTATTGCATATTTTGAGTTGGTTTATAATACCAATGTCATTACAAGACATAATTTACAACATTGGAACAAATATCAAAAATATTTAGGGTGTTACATATTTGGAGTCAATTTTCTATATGCACCTAAAATTTATATAATGTGACACTTTTGATACAAATATGATCATGATACAATGAGTTCTTGTTTTGTGCTCCATATGAAACTCTCTAGTTATATTCATTCCCTATGTTTCCATATTCTTATTTTCACCCATTTTGATCCCCTTGATTCTAACCTTCCTATTTATTTTCACTTTATTTCAAAAACTAGCCATAGGTGATAGAATTGTCTCCCTATGTGGCATAACTTCCCTCCTGTATTATGCAACCATTCCTTGGTTTATATAACTGCCATGGTAGTTTTAAAATTTAAGCATTGCTTTTGATGCTAATGGGTCGTCTTGCATTAAATAAGGGGGTAATTTTCAAATTTAAGAGATGGTTTTGTTAAATTAAGTCATAGGTTTGTAATCACCCCTTCCATAAAGTGATGGTTTTGTCATAGTTGAATGCCTTCCAAAATTAGTTCCCACAACTCTAGTTTCATGCATTTTTCAAAAATAGCTTCATGTTTCTTATTTTTATCACATTGTGCTCACTTCAATTAGGTCTAGCTCACTCCATCTTCTATTTTTAATCTTTTTTTAATTTCTCTCAAGTTATACTCACCATCACACTTAGTTGAGCTCACCCATGAAAGTTCCAATCTCTTTCTATAAGATCATTTTTAGCCTAATTTTAAATACAAAATTTTCCACTATAATTTTATATTGATAATATTTTATATCCAAAGCCTTTCTATAATTTTCAAGAGATCTATCCTCTACTATTTTTATTCAACTAAATAATTACAAATCAAGAAGTTTTCTTTGTGAAATCAACTCAGACTTCATAATCCAATACATTAGTTAGCCTAAGTTTAGTTATTCTCCATTTGTGGGTTGCGTCTCCATAATTTTCCCATCTTGTTCCATATTTTTTACATCTTCTCACTAGAGAGTTTCCATAATTTACATAATAGCATACTGAAGAATATCCTATCAACACACTACATCCACTTTAACTGATTTATCCTAGAATCAGGTTAGAGTTCTTTTGATTTCAAGTATTTATTTTTATTCATTAAAATATATTTATTGTTATTTGTTTTTGTGTTATATTATTTTTATATATTTATAAAAATAATCAAATTTGATAGTAAAATATATTTTTTTCCTTTTCATCTGTCTTTGCTATGAGAACATAACTAGTTTTTATTTGTGCTTTCATTTTAGTAGATTAGTTTCATATAAAATTAGGAATAAATTTAATCAATAATAAATAAAATTATCTTATAAAATATCCATGTAATTTATATTCAAGATAACCTTTATTCTCTTCAATATCTAAACAAGTCTCTTGCATTATAGACAATCACCTAGACGAACATAGAAACATAGACAATTATAGGTGCATACACAAGGGTTAAAAAGTAATGATATTATTTGTTTTTAAGAGTGAAAATAATTTTAATTTTACTTTATTAAAAAAAATTATAACTTGTAGCTCTTATTTCCATTATAGAAAATCATTCATAAAAATTTGTTCTTAACAAATTAGGGAAGTTCCAAAGATAGTTTAGTTTATTTTTGACAAATAAAACAAAAAGGAAGTGTTTTGATGTTTATGTTTTAGATAATATATATTTTTACATTTATTACATACATATATTCAATTTATACATTTAGTTCATCTCATACAAAACAATCAAAATGAACAAAAATGTTTCATCTAGTTTGCATACAACTATAACTAGGAAAACTTAACATCTTTCATGATAGTATATGTTTATTATCTCCTTTGTATGCATATAAAACATTTTAAAGTATTAAAAATAAAGGTTTAGTTTAATTTAATTTAATTTTTTCTATTCTTTTAATTTCATCACTTTATTTTCAATAATATGGCATTTATTTTTGAAAAACTAAGAAAAGTCCAAAAAATATCAAAATCAAATAAAAATAGTGTTAAAATCCTTGGTAACACATGAAATCCATAGGATGATTTGATAGATAGGAGGGGAGCATGGACGCGGATGTGGCCCGAACCCTAACCTCTGTGGACACTTCCCCGTTCCTCCTTCTTTTTGGAGACCAGATCTCTGTCCGTGGATGACAGGATCAATGGTGTTGGGGCACAGAGCAGAATCTTTATTTTTTTACATGGGTCTATTTTTCTACCTCAGAGCTCTATTGTGTGGCCACTGTGCTAACCATTACCTTGATCTGAGCGAATCAAGGTTTTTTTTGGAACAACTTGAATGCCATGGTAGTGATTCCTCTGTGTTAAGGGGGATATCTTTACAGATTTCTGGGTGGATGGGTTAAGCAGTGGTGGCGACAGGTCTGGGGGTAGTCTTTTTGCTGGTGGTGCTGTCTGGTTTAGGTAGTACATTGGAATGCAGTGTTTAAATGCTAAGGTCTTCTTACTGCATGTTTTTTGGGGGTAACTCTATTCCCTCAGTGGTTTGTGTTTGAGCCATGACATGCTTTTTGGGGATTGATAGAGAAATCCTAAGCTGTGGGGGAGCCCTGCTCACTTATTTGATGGGTATGGTGGTTCTGCCTTTGTCATTTTGGTGCTAAGGTAGGTAGGCGGGCCTTGCTAAGGATACTTTGAAGGTGGCTATTTATGAGCATGTCCCTTGACTATGTGTTTTGGGGGGTGTTGGTTTTCAGGTTGTAATCCTGGTTTTGTTTAGGTTCTAGGTCCTTGTGAATCCTGGGGTGCTTTAACTGGTTTATCTTCAAGGTTCCAGGCCCTTGTAAAACTTGGGTTTGTAACTATTTTTCAGTGTGTTTGCCTTTTTGGCAGTTTGTAATGCTTTTCATTTTTTTATTTGTATAGGGTTTTGAGGTCCCTTCAAAACCTGTTTTTACCTTAATCTAAAACACATGAAATCCATACCAAAATCCTTGAAAAACCATTCAATAAATCACATAATACATCTATATGTCTATGTACCATACATCAAGCTTTGTTTCAACATTATAGCAATAACACTTCTTAAACCACTACCATTAAAATCTCATAATTTTCCCTAGCTTACACCTAATCTTCTTCATATGACCCTCACTAAGATACCAATTCTTGTATGGAATGGTATATTAATTAGATTTAGATAACCTTATCCCACCATCATTACATAGTCTAACATTATCATTTAGTTGACATGTGAGGTCTTTTGATCCAATCTAATTCCCCACCTCATTATGATGTCTTTAGCCACTTTAGAAGAGAAAGAACACATACCTATTCCACCTATAATTGACCTTATATAGAATAAGATATGTCAACACAATGTCATTTATGCCTATTATCTCATCCATGCCTCTTTATTCTCTTTATGTTTAATAACATATTATAAAATTCACATTCAGTGTATGATAATGATTGGCTAGAGTCAACCTAATAGAGTAGAACCTTTCCCATGAGTCATCCAATCTGATCTCCCTCATTTCCCTAAACATAAAATTGACCAATAACTCTACCTTCTTCTAAGAGACTGATGGACTTTTGAGTTTTATTTTTGCACATAATGACATTCTTAGTGAGCATCTAAATGTTATTTTAGTCTTTTGGTTCCAACATAAGAACACATTGCCACCACCTATCCTGAATTACATTCCATCAAAAAATCAATCAAACCCTTAGGCCATCTATTATGTTGACTATCTCAACTAGGCCTCAGGGAGTTGATTGCATAGAATATAATGTGATATTCATGTGCATACAATTTCATGCACCAATGTGATTGGGTGGCATAATTCACAGAATCAAGATAATGTATAAATGTCTTAGGTTGTGCATATTTTGAGGTAGGTTTATTTTACCAATGTCATTGTCTAATGTAATTCACAACACTAGGATAAGTTATGAAAATAATTTAGGTTTGCATATTTTGATTTAGGTTTCCTATACCAATATAATTATGAATAATAATTCACAACACTTGGTATTTTTTTGAAAATTTTACGATGCTTCATATTTTGAGTTGGGTTTCCTGTACCAATGTCCTTCTACAAATCAATTTAAAACACTAGGAAAAACTTAATAAATATTTGGGTTCTTGCATATTTTGAGTTGGTTTTCCCATACTAATGTCCTTACATAGCATAATTATCAACACCAAGATAAATTTTTAAATTAATAAGGTCATTGCATATTTTGATTTGATTTTTCAAATTAATATTGTTACATGTCACAATTCATAAAAATGGGGGTAAAACATTAAATATTTAGGGTGTTGCATATTTTGAGTTAGTTTCCCATACCAATATTATTGCACTAAGTACTTCACAACATGGAAAAAATTTGGAAATTTTTTTGGCATGACATATTTTGAGTCTATTTTCCTGTACCAATGTCATTGTGCATTATAATTTATAACAGATGGATGAATTATAAAAATATTTTAGGTTTTGTATATTATGAGTCATGGATAATTTAGGATGCTTGTGGCTCATAGAAAGGATATATAAGTGTGATATTATGATTTATGATAGGTCTAAGGATAATATAAGGATATGTATTATAAAGTAGTATGATTAGCACTATAATACAAATTTTAGGTGATTATATTTTCCTTGCATTTATTCTATATATGTAACAAAGTGAAATGACTACGAAAAATTTAAAAGGAGTTTACCTAGACTTACCTAGGAGGTGAAGCTCATGAATCTAGGTCTAAGTATGTGAAGCATGTTTTAATGAGTGTAATACAAGTGAAACATGAATAAATTAGTCCTTACTTAAGAGATATCAAAATGAAAAGACTAAATTTATTAAATCTAGGAAAACAAATAGGAAATATGAAATGAATGAATAAAACTCACTAGGTTTGTGAACCAATATATAAACATGGTGACAATCCATGTGCATGCCTCTATTTAGTGATTAATTAGTGAAAAAATTAGTCTAATTTGATGTCTTTCTCAATCCTCATGTGTGGGTGCCTCAAGAACTCAATTTTATATTGAATCCATCATTTCCCACCCTTACTTGGTGGATCGTGACTTGTGAATAGCTTGGATTGGATTGATAGTGTGTCCAACCTTCTAATGTAAGTGGCTCAAGAACTCAAGTAGGATATGAATCCATTATTTCCCACTAATTGTAGTAGTTTCATATCAAATTAAACTACACAAAATAATTGTAAATATCTATCTAGATATGTCAGCTTTATGACCACTCAAGTACATTTATTGTCTCAAGGCAACTCAGGAATGCCAACCAATGTAGATGGAGTAAGGCATGAAACTAGTGTGAAACTTTGAAATGATGCTGGGTGTATAAAACATATAAAATGACATGGAAATTTTCATTCCATTAGATCAACCAGTGTGTAAGTGTTCGTATAAATATGTGTTGCACACATGCCACCAAATATGATATCTAAGCATATGGATTATAGACCGAGTTGTAATAATTTGTATCTAGGTATATGAACCAACTAGGTAATGGTCATTTCATGCATGATTCCCCCAATATAAGAAAACTTATATGAATCTAAATTGAACTAGTATGAATCTAACCAAAACTGAGTATAACTGATAAATCTATAACTAAACATATGAAAACATGTATTGTACTTATTGTACTATTTTGGCCAATCTAGGTTTATATAAAACTAAGGATATTGGATAGTAGCACCATGTCTTGGTTAATATTAAAATTTCTATAAATATGGTGTTAGTGTCCAAATTTGGGTGTTAGTGTCCTTGCAGTATAATTTATATATAATTGTACTACTTTTTTGGTCACTATTTTCCCACTATGTTTGCCCAATCTAATTTTATATAATTGAGCATGTATTATAAAAATTTAATTTGAGTGAAATATAGGAGCCTAATATCTATGATAAACCATATGAATGCCCCATATTTTGAGGGGATTTGTTAAGCCTATGTAAAAATTATCTTCAAAATAAAAAATTCCACAAAATATGCATTAACAGGAGCATATATGATGAATATGTAATATTACAATATATTATGCGTACATAACATTGGAATGTAAGATAATCTAAGAATAAATATATAATTTAAGAATTTATGTCTTGTATAACATTTAGAAGGGTGTAAATATTGATACAAAAATGTATGTGACAATAAATCTAAGTAAACTTGGTATCTACCTAGTGGATGGGGCATGATATCCATCACAATACCCAAATAAGAAGTGGTAATGCATGATTTCCCTCATGGAATTGAAAACTAATGTGTGTAACAAGAGAATACAAGTGTCATGGCCATGATTCATAAAATAAAGCATCTATATAAAACATGTGACACATGTAAAATATGCCAATGGGCCTTAATATAAGGGATATAGGCACATGTCACTAAATGTAATAAAAATAAGAGATACAAGGACATGTTCAAATGTCCAAATACACAAGAAACAAGCATGTTGTCTTAGAGCCACATATAAGGACATGTTCAAATGTATGCATACATAATCAATAAATAACACACAAGGACATGGGTACATGTCTAAAACATACATACAATGAAATAAAAGTGGCATAGAGACAAAGAGAAATGGCATATTAAAATTACCTCAAATATAAGAAGCATAGAGATACAATCAAGTCTAAACTAGGAAAGCTATAAATGAATGATTCTATAATAAAAATCTATCTAAGAGTGATAATGTACATATGTTGAGTCTAAATTAGTAATAGTAAGTAAAAATCTAAGTGTATCATGATCAATATCAAGATATAACAATTCTAAATTTATGATGTGCAGTACGGAAAGATATAACTTAGTAATCAAAATTATGTACAAGGTTCCCTTAAGTGGTTAAATGTATAAAAATAATAATCCATGTATTAGTGTATATGCCCCCAATGGGTAGATAATAACAAATATATATAGTTGTAGTGGACCTGATTCTTGTAGCAAACTACACTCACACTACAAGAATAAGTGAAACATTTGTGCACGATAAACTTAACTATACTAAGATATATAACATATGTAGTGTATGGTAAATATAATTAGTTTAAATGAAACAATGTATACAATTTGTATTTTTGTGTTTTTTGAGTAAATATTTGAATTTTTTTTGTTTTTTAAATATTTTTTTTATTTTTTTATTATTTGGATATGAGCTATGTACAAGCAACATGAAATTGAACTATATATATGGATCTAGAGAGAAGGAAATTATGTAGAATAAGGAAATAAAATTATAACTGATGATTCTCATGGGAGACTCACTATCATTATGGCCTATCTCAAAAATAAGAATGGTAATCTCTCATGTGGTGTGATTACTATGCTGGAGTTGAATGGTGTTGTGGTATGAATCTGGGTATTGGTCATCATTAAAATCATAATAACTTAGAATTCTAGAGGAAATTTCCTCATATTGTTAAGTTTAGATTTATAAATTGTGCTTTGGAATATTGATTCTAATTTTTCCATTTGAAAAGATGCTTACTATAGGCATATGGTGTTGTGGAGGCTCTTTTGATATAAAGTTTTTTTTTAGAATGCTTGTTGGCTTAACATGATTTTGACTTTACAACTTAATTTATTTTTCCTACTTGTAATATTTTCAATGTATCTAGAATATTTTCCTTGATAAATTATATTTGTGAATGATTTGGCTTATCATGTTTAATAAGTCCCAAACCTTTTTGACCAACATTATCAACTTCTATAATAGGAGAAGTGATTCCTTAGGCCTGTTTTCCCAAACATTGACCATGATAATCAAACTATTGTAGATATTTTTGACTGAACCAATACTAGTTTAAAAGTTGATCTTCATTTGGATGTTGATTTATATATCTTACTTGATTTAATTGTGCTTGTTGTATTTTTTCTTTCTTTGGTTGTGCTTTATTAACCCTTTTTTGTTTTAACTTATGATTTTATAACCACTTTTGTATTATTTCAAATTTTTATCCTTTTTAAATTTGTAGATGTGCCATTATATGTTGCTTGGATGGTATGCCACTATTTGTGTCATCTGTATCCATTATATATTGTATTTTCATTTTAAATGGTAAACACAAATTTTTGTGGTGCCCATGTATTCTATGATATGCATAAAAATATTTGGATCTCCTCATAGGGTGTAGAGGAGGTAATTTAAACAACTTAGCTTTAATGATTTCCCTGAATAGCTCACTTGAGCTCTTATTAGAACCTTATAGGATTTTTTTATCACTTATAATAGATACATTATGTCATAATTTATGGTTTGGATATGAAATAGTGTTAAGTACAATTTTGATAGGTGTAGATACATATACATGGTTTATAATAACATATTCTAAAGAATATGTACATGTAATGTGATTTGATAATAATGTGACCTTTACACTTAATAATTGATTTTGATTTTTTAATTTTGATATTAGATTAGTCATACTAATAATTTTATCCCTTAAAGTCTCACAAGTGTAAACCCTAGTTGCTTTTGATTGAGCATGTAGGCATACATCCTCTAGGGGAGAGGTATAGATAATTTGAGTATGATAATTGGTAAGAATCATATATTCTACTTAATCTTGTGGAGGAGTGATAACATGGATATAGTTAGAGGGAAATCAAATATCATGCTCATGGAGATGAGGAGGAGAAGGAGATTCTTTGCTATGCATGAGACATGACATTGAAACTTGAAACATAGTTGTTAGCTTATGTAATATATTTTATATGTATGTAAAGGTTTGTTTCTTAATTAAATTACACATAATAGAAAGATAAAATGCTAAATAAATAATGAAACATGAAAAGTATTTTAACTAGTATAACACATCATGTAAACATGTGTTTATGTCTTTCTCAAGTTGATTATAAATTAAAAGGAAAAAACATGAAAATTAAAGTATTAAAATTTACAACAAAAGTGATACACTTATTCTATAATTATTATCACGATTATATCAATTAAACTTAGGTAATTTATCTATCTAAAATCTAAATTCTAAGAATGTAAACCCTAGGGTTATCTAGGGTTAAGGTTTGCACAATAATTGAAGTAAGTTAGGTTCACCAAATATTTTAACCTTTTATGACTCAACGTATATAATCATATGTTTGTTAAAAAGTTGATTAGACTAAATCATGGAGTTAATATGAAATAAATATAACCATTGATTTATATTAGAATTGACTAACTTTGAATTTTCTAAAAAGAGTAATTAATAGTGCAAGTAATAATTTAGCTAGAAAACAACAAATACAAATTATTTGGGTGATGACTAAGGTGAAAGCTAGTCTGAGTGTCAAAATCTAGATATTAGTTTCAAAACCTCTTCAAGATAATAGTGACACATTTGTAAAGCATCACCATTATCATAAATGTGGTAGTAGTGTATTTATATTGGTGGTAGTCTCCTCTATGCAGGACTACCCCAATTTTCTAAATACACCTATGTCTAGATCTTTAAGGTCTATTCCTTCATGCACATGTCCTGAAACCATATATTTTGTATGTAATGATTGATTTAATGAACAAAACCTAATGTTTATTATAACTAAGGTGTCTGATTGGCATGATTTGAAAAGTGTGTTTGTTAATAGGGTAGGTTAGACATCCTAAACATAGAAGAGAGTTTACTATATAAAAATAATCTTAGGAGGGATCAAGACTATTGTATTTATCCCTACCTAAATGCTGGTGTAATTGAAAGTGATAGTAGTATGATGGTGGTATTGAGTGCTTTAAATGTGCTTGAGACTATAAATATGTAGAATCTGAGCTTAGGACTATTGTAGATGTTAGTATGTATAAGTAGGGTAGAATAGGGATTAATAAGCTTATTTTTTCACATCTTGTTCTGAGTTTGAATATGTATTTTGAATATTATTTATATCTAGTGGTTATAGGGATAAAAATAATGTATTTCCTCCATTTTGATGCTTGTCGGGTCATAAAAGATGTCTAGGCAAACCCTAGGAGGTTTTAATTTTGAAAATTTATCAATTTGGGAAAAGAGAGGAAAAAATACATTACTAGAATTTTGGGGACACTAGAACCATGTGATATTGTGTCCTTATTATTTCACTAGTGTTTAGCTGGTAGAATATTATGCATTAAGGGCTAGGATCAGGAAATGAGGGTGTAGGACTACTTTGGGGCTGATTAAGGATGATTTTGGCCTATAAAAAGGTTAGATTAGTGTGATAATAGGATTTATGTTAGGTCTATGGATAGTCTACAGATAGGTAGTCTTAAGTAGTACTCTTAGCACTCAAATACCACTTTTAGGTGATTATATGGTACAAATACAAATAATGGATTTTTTTTTAAATACTTTGGGTATTATATATTTTATTTTGGGTTTATTATACCCATGTTGTTATACAACATAATTTAAAACACTAAGAAAAAATTTAGAATATTTTGGTTGTTGCATATTTTGAGACAGGTTTCTTATACTAATGTGATTGTATGGTGAAATTCTTAACATAAATAGATTTTGAAACTATTTTGGGTGTTTAATATTTCTTCTACCATTATTGTTACATGACTTAATTAATAAAACTCACACAAATTTTTGATATATTTTGGGTGTTGAATATTTTGAGTTAAAATTGTCATAATAATGTTGATGTGTGATGTAATTCATAATAATAGGACATTTTTAAAAAATTATTTGGGTTGTTGCATGTTTTGAGTTGGGTTTCCCATACCAATGTTATTGCATGGTGTAATTAACAAAATTAGCATAGTTTTTTGAAAATATTTGGGGTGTTTCATATTCTTAGTCAGGTTTCTCATACAAATGTCATTATGTACTATAATTCATAACATTGTGACAAATTTTTGAAATATTTTGGGTCTTGGATGTTTTGAGTTAATATTTTAGTACAAATGTCATTAAATTATTCAATTCAAAACACCATGACAAATTTAAAAAATATTTGGGGTGTTGCATATTTTGAGTTGGGTTTATCCTTAGAATGTCATTATATGGTGCAATTCACAAAAATGGGACAAATTTAAAAAATATTTTGAGTGTTTCATATTTAAAATTGGGCTTCTAATACCAATATATTTATGTGAATTAATTCACAACACCAAGAAAAAAAATTATAATTATTTGGGTTGTTGCACATTTTGAGTTAGGTTTCCCCTACCAATGTCATTTCATGACACAATACACAACGCTAAGACAAATTTTATAACTATTTAGGGTGTTTTATAATTTGGGTCATGTTTCTCATATAAATTTCATTATGTGGAACAATTTAGAACACTAAAAAAAATTTAAGAAAATTTTGGGTGTTGCATATTTTAAGTACATTTCTAGTACCAATGTCATTACATGATGTAATTCAAAAACATGGGACAAATTTTACAAATATTTGGGGTGTTACATATTATAAGATACATTTATCATAACATTGTTATTTCCTAGGGAAATTCATAATACTAGAATAAATTATGAAAATATTTTTGGTGTTTCATATTTTGAGTTAGGTTTCCTATACCAATATCCTTTTACAACATAATTCTTAACATTGGGGGAAAAATGAAATATTCAGGGTGTTGTATATTTTGAGTTGGGTTTCCTGTACCAATTTTGTTAAGTGGTGTAATTCACAACATTGAGAAAATGTTTATAGACATTTCAAATGTTGCATACTTTAATTCAAGTTTCCTCTCCCAATGTTTTTTCCTGGCATAATTTGTAATATAGACAAATTTTGAAAATATTTTGGGTGTTTCATATTTTAATTCAAGTTTCTTGTACCAATATCATTGTGCAATGCAATTGACAAAACTATTTTTTTTAAAAATATGTGAGGTGTTGCATAATTTGGGATAAGTTTCCTAAGACAATGCCATTATATGTTAGAATTCTCAATACTGGGATACATTTTAGAAATATTTAGGTTGTTTCACATTTTGAGTTGGGTCTCCTATACCAAATGTCGTTGCATGGCACCATTCTCAAAATTGGTATTTTTTTTGAAAACTAATGGGATGTTGCATATTTTGAGTTGGGTTTTTAATCTAACATTGTTACATGGAATAATTAATAATAATGGGACAAAATTAATAAATATTTGGGGTGCTACACATGTTGTCATGTTTCTCATACCAATCATTACATGGAGTAATTCACAATAGGGATTTTTTGTAAATATCTTGGGTGTTACATATTTTGAGTTAGGTTTCCCATACAAATGTCATTATGTGCCACAATTCATAACATTAGGAAAAAATTTAGGAATATTTTTGGTGTTACAAATATTGATTTAGGTTCCTCTACCAATGTAACTTATAACACTAGGATAAATTTATGAAATATTTGGTCTATTTCATATTTTGAGTAAAATTTATCATACCACTATCATTGTGTGGTGCATTAGTAATACTCAAATACTTTATGGAAATGTGTTGGACATTGAATTTTTTTGTTGGGTTTAGGTACCAATGTCATTACATGGTGAAATTTGTGATAGTAGGAAAAATTTCAAAAATATTTTGGGTGTTGCATATTTTGAGTCAGCTTTCTTGTACTAATGTTATTTCCTAGTAGAATTCTTACTGCTTTGACAAATTTCAAAAATGTTTCATGCTTCATATTTTGTGTTGGGTTTCTTATACTAATATAATTACATAGTGAAATTTAAAACATAGGGAGAAATTTTAGAAATATTTGGGGTGTTACTTATTTTGATTCAAGTTTCCTTAAAAAGTCATTGTGCTCTACAATTTGTAATACATAAACAAATTTTAGAAATATTCGTGGTGTTAAATATTTTTTCAAGTTTCCTATACCAATGGAATTAATTAATGTAATTGATAACATTGGTACAAATTTCAAAAATATTTTTGGTATTACATATTTTGAGTTGTGTTTTCCTTAATAATGTTATTGCCTAATGTAATTTGAAACACTAGGACAAAATCATGAAATATTTTAGTTGTTGCATATTTTAAGTCAAGTTTCTCATAACAATGTTATTGAACTATTTAATTTTTTACATTAGGATTTTTTTTAAATAATTGGGGTGTTACATATTTTGATTTTGGTTTCCCATACCATTGTCATTTCTTTATGTAATACATAACACTAGGAGAAATTTCAAAAATATTTTAGTTGTTGGATATTTTAAATCAAGTTTTCCTTACCAATGTCATTGTATAGTGTAACTCACTACTCATGGATAAATACTTGTTGTGTTGGATATTTTGAGTCAATTTTCTCATACTAATGTTATTTCATGGTAAAATTCATAAGACTAGGACAACTTTTGGAAATAGTTGTGGTGTTACATATTTAGAGTTAGGTTTCCTATACAAATGTTGTTGTGTTATATAATTTGTAACGTTGGGAAAAAAATTGGAAATATTTTGGGTGTTACATATTTAAAGTTAGGTTTCTTAAACAAATATCATTCTAAGACATAATTTATAAAATTGGGACAAATTTTAGAAATATTTTGGTTGTTACATATTTTGAGTCAATTTTTTCCATACCAATGTTGAGGCACAATGCAAGTCAAAACACTAAGACAAATTTAAAAAATATTTAGGATGTTATATATTTGGAGTTAGGTTTCCCATAAAAATGTCATTGTGTGTTGAAATTCACAAAAATATGAAAAAAATTAGAAATATTTGGGGTGTTGCGTATTTTGAGTTAGGTTTCCTATATTAATGTCACTACATAGTGTAATTCACAACATTTGGACAAAATTAAAAACTATTTTGGGTGTTGCATATTTTGAGTTTGGTTTCCCATACCAATATCATTTCATGATGTGATTCACAACACTATGAAAAATTTAGAAATAATTAAGGTCTTGCATATGTTGATTTGGGTTTACCTTACCAATGTTGTTTTTGTGTAATTCATAACACTTGTAAAATTTTTAGAAAGATTTTGGGTGTTTCATAGCTAGAGTTTAGTTTCTTGTACCAATGTAGTTTCCCAATCAAATTAACAAAATGAGGAAATTTTTTAAATACTTTAGGTGATTTTATGTCAGGATTCTCTTACCAATGTCATTATGTGGTGTAATTCACAACTCTATGACCAATTTTATAAATATCTAGGGTGTTCGATATATTTAGTCAAGTTTTTTATACCAATTTCATTATATATTACAATTCAAAACATTGGTACCAATTTCAAAAATATTTTGGGTGTTGCATAGTTTGAGTTAGGTTTCCTATATGAATGTCATTTCCTAACACAAATCATAACACTAGGACAAATTTAAAAGATATTTCTTGCGTTACATATTTTCAATCAGATTTCTCATACCAATTTTGTTGTGCAGTGTAATTTTTTACATTATGACAAATTTTGGAAATATATTGTGTTGCATATTTTGAGTAAAGTTTTTGGCACCAATGAAATTGCATGGTGTAATTTTGAACATTATGATAAATTTAAATTTTTTTTGGGTATTGCATATTTTGAGTCATTTTCTATACCAATGTAAAAATATAGCTAAATTTATATCATTGTGACAAATTTGGGAAATATTTTTGGCATTACATATTTTGATTCAAGTTTATTTTATCAATGTCATTAGGTAATTTTATTGAAAATACTAAGAAAATATTATAAATATTTTGGGTGTTACATATTTTGTAAAACAACCGTCAATTTTTTTGAAGTTGCGTATCAGAGTGCACATTTTGATGCATAATAAAACCACACCTTGTTTACTGGATCAAGTGGTACTAGCTTACTGTGACTACGTATTCAAAACCAAATACATTAATCTTAACCCTATATATCATTAATGGTCATAACAAGTCCATGACATGGAAATCAATAGGACATTATCCTAATTGACATTCCGGCTTAATATCTAACATTATAAACACACATAGCAACCTAATATCATCTTGAATACATACAAACTATGCTAAGTATCTTTAATCATGTGATTTAATTTATTTCAAAATAATGGATTTTTATTCCTATTTTAGTTAAATATCTAAATATCTAAATTAGTTTATAATATAACAATTAATATAGTCCTAATTTGTGTAATTGTTTATCTTCATTTTATATGACTACAACATGTACCAAAATATCAATTACATAAGATATTATAATAAATTTATATGCATGCTTTATTTAATCCAAAAATATGAAAAATTATATGATCATGCTTTACTACATCATCTAACAGGTAATGATATAGTGATGACCAATCTTAGAATCATTATAATCAATTCCATATTGGAAAATAGCCAATGTGATACCATAACTGAAGGGATATCAATACCCCCAATTACATGGCATCCCAAAAAAATTACTTCCATAATATAGACTATTTTATCAACTGATGTTTTAGGTAAGGAAGGCATATAAATCATTACAACATTCACATACCCTTTAGTGTTTTCCAACCATATATGAAATCAAAAATTTATTATATATGATAAAACTTTACAATATTAGCCTCTCATTTAATTAAGTAATTCATTAAAGAATTAAATCACTTCATACAACATCTTATTGAGTAATTCAAACATGAAGGAGTAATATGTTTCCCCTTTACACCAATATATCTTATTCAAGCATGCAATAGGTCCAAATGAACTATTTTTAAAAGCATACAAATAGAAAGGTTTACACACATACCAATATCATACCAATAACAATGCCTACTCCAATTAAAATATAGCCAACATGAGGAAAAGTTAATATTCATGTCCAACACATGAAAGTGATATCACATATACATTTTTAGCCACTTCATTTATATATCATATAAGCATATAAGCAAGGGAAATTATCAAATAACATTCCATTTAATTTATATTTCAAGAGATTTGATATTTCCTTCTTTTTCCATTAACTATTAATTTATTCCAACATTGACTCGTACATAATTTCATGATCAACAACCGTTTAGTATGGAAAATAACTCAGAAACTTGATCATTTGGTTAAACTTATATGCAAGCTAAAACATCCAAATCTTACTATAATCCATGTATAATTTGAAAACCAACCAAGGATTAGTTAAGTACACTCATTTTATCATAAGAGTTAATTCCCAATGCATATAAGAGGAAATGAGTGCGCGCGCGCGCACACACACACACACACACACACACACACACACACACACACACACACACACACACACACACACACACACACACACACACACACACACACACACACACACACACACACACAGACACACACACACACACACACACACACACATAGAGATCCAAATAAATAAGTGGATAACACTCAACAAATAATATTCAAACTACAGTTTTAGCTTGTTATTGATCTAAGCGAGCATACTCAAGTATGCCCTAATTATCAAAATACATAAAATCCATTTGCCTAGGAAATATCCATACCAAAAATACCATGATGGTTCAATCAAGAGAGTATATATGAGTATTTCAATGATGTATAAGTAATAAATGTCACATTAAAACATGAATAACATCATTAGGATACGTTTTCCATAATGAAGATAATAAGACAATTTACACATGTAGCAATAGTATTAAAAATAAACTATCCTTTTAATGATAATACAATAATAAATCTCAAGTATTCTTAACCACAATATAGGTAAACTCCTTGCCTAAGCAAATCACTACTCAAGTTACCATGACAATCTATATAAAGTGAACATAATGAATTTATATAAGATGGCACAATGAAATATTACTACACTAAGTGTGTCAAAACTAATTACATATTATTACCATAATAATTATTACCAATGTAGTATAATAATAAATATCAATCATGATAAAAATATGGTGTATCACTATGGCATTGGCAAAGAATAACCGATTAATAATCTAAGATAAAACCCAAGCATATATATAAATGATTAGATTCAAAAGAATTAAACCTCCAAATAATATTGTATGTTCATCGTTATATCTTGAAATTCATATTTATGAAGGATCCCTATCCATAAATAGTGTTAGGATACCACTAAACCAAATTTACTAAACCAAAAACAAATGAAGTAACTAAAGCTACATCTACTACTCATGCTACCCAAAAATAATAATGACATTATGTGATAAGAAGGAATACACAACATGTAATAAAATATTACTAGTCACTTCATACCTATCCATGAATTCATGTAATAAAGGAGCATCTAGAACCAAAATAGATGAACCCTCCCAAATAACACTATATCCCAACCATTGGTGGCCTTTAAAACCCCTACCATTAGCTAGATCCTAGTTTCAACAAATGGGGTCAAGGAGGAAGTTATGTGAAAGTTGGATTTCAAACAAAATGACATCAAAACAAAATCAAATACACCAACAAATACATGAACACCATCAAGGGCACACTCTATGCAATCAAATACAAAAAGTATAACATATAACTTAACTATTATATGCCACCCATTCAAGATCCTATAATAAATTAATCAACTATGATAAATAGGCAACTCAACTATACAACAATCACAAGGTAACAATGAAGGATTCTAGCAATCAAATGAGACCATAATTTATTATAAATCATAACCGATTCAAAAACAAAATAGGGAACATAAAACACTCGATCCATGCATTCTTATTAAAATTTTATTAATGCCAAAAAGTTACAAAAGGGAAATAATTAATACAATAAGCATTCAAAACAATAAGATGATTCTTATCCCAATGACTGATAATGGGGATTTAGGGGATCATCATAAGGTCTCATGGCCTCATATGATCCCCAAATATTAAAATCATGTTAATATGAGTAAATGAGACTACAATCCATTTAAATGGTTTAAAATTTAAAAATTAAAACTCCTCTTTATAATAATGCAGTTTTGGTAGGGTTTTTCCTGATTCCTAGGGCTCAACAATACATAAACATGTAGGTATCATATCAAATCCCAAAAAAATTTAATCAATAAATATTAACACACAAGGATTCTAATCAAAACCACACATGATCATTTAAACCAAAGTTAACTTAGGCAAATATTTACTATAATCATTTTGTTAAAAGAGATGGACCAATCAATTTGTATTTATCACAAGGAATTCAACATAAAAGAAATATAAAGTGTTTAATAACCAATTAAAACACATTTTTACGGATAGAATCATAGCATCTAATATATTTTGTATATCCAATTCATGGGTAAGGTCCCAACCAATATTTTAATTCAAGGGAACATATTAATAATGAATAGAAACTTAACCTGTTAATGTTTAGAGACCCAATCATTCTTAATTCAATTATATAATTCGTAATAACAACCCCAAACCATATATATCACAATAAACATAGCTATTTTAACATTTCAAGCCCAAATAATTTTTAATCCATTTCTGAAAAATATAATAATCCATCCAAATCTATCTTAAGAATTTTATGAGATCCTAAACAGTTATTCATTTGAAAGGAATAGATTTTCAATAAGGGAACTCTATTCACATGATTTAATGAACACCCAAATCAATTTTATAAATCAAATGATAAAATACATAATAATGGTCATGTAAAATTCTTCTCTAAAGGATTTTAAATGAAAAATAAACAATTTATAAGTTTTTATATAATTAATCAAACCACCAAGACATGGTATGGTGACAATCAGGGTATGCAAAAATTAGTAATTATACAACAAACTACAGTGACCCAAATCATTTTACCTAAGACATAGGGGTCAAAAAAGGGTTGAATCCAATGTAATTGATAACATGAAATAAACCATAAAACTAGTTCATGGAATTATATGGTCAACAACCACCTAAATTTGATCAATAAAGTATAGTTATAGGTTTTATAAAACAAACAATGGTATAAACACATTGAGTAAAATACACAACTCATCCAAGATAATGCATTCCTAGTTTAAATGATATAATCTAAATCAAGATGATGAAAATAGTTAATAACATCCATTCTTATTTTACCCATTTGTATACAAGGGAGAAATATCAAGCTATATATGGGATTTAAATTAACAACTATTATTCATATTAGAAGAATAAATAGCTTATCCTTGGAAAGGACTTACTTGTGAAAAGCAGAGCTAAGGTGATTTGCAAAATGCAACAAAATGGTATAAAAAATATTGCATATTCATCTCTCTTGCCCCCTAAATTTTTATTCTCCTTCATCTCCTCTATGTGTCCCCTTTATTATTTTATTCTTTACTACCCTTTTCTCTCTCCATTCCTATGCCTCCCCTATATCCTTTCTTTATTTTTCTTATGTTCTTCACTTTCCTTCTCCCCTACTCATTTTTCCTTCTCCTACATTCTTCTTACTCCATGAAATTCCATTACTCTACCCTACCATGTCCCCTTTATGCTTACTACATTTTTTCCTTCTACCTCATGCCTTGCATATATCCCTATGCCTCCCTTCTTCCCTTCTATCTCTATCACACCTCTTTCCACCTACCTCCTTGAATTCTTTCTTTCCTCATCCCCTTCACCATACTCCTTCCATTCCACATTTAATGAGGAGGGAGAGAAAGTCTCTCCTCCCTCTCAAATCTATTGACCCACACTACCATGTGACCTCCATGAGACCTCCACTCCAACTCTACTAGGTCAATAGTCATTAATGACCTCTTTTCATAATGTGTTAGTAAGCCAATAACATAATAACATAATTAAAATTAAATGTTTAAAATCCATAATTAGTAAGTGAAAATAATAACAATTAAAATAATAAAATTAGATATTATTTTAAATGTTATTAAATGTTTACATATCATGATGGTCAATTAACCAAGCAATCAACACCTAGATAATTAATAGGGAGATAAAACATGTGTAAGGGGGGTTTCATGGGGAGGTAGGACTAGGTAGGTCTCTTAGGGAGTCTAAGATAGGTGAGGGAAAGACCAAACAAGATGGGTTGGTAAAGTGTATGCAGGAGAGAGATAGAAAAGAAGAAGTCTAAGTGGATGGTTTCAACACCAAACAAACACACAAGAATAAATGATAACATGCTAAGACATAAAGGTAAATAGAGACAAAGCAAAAATAACATAAAATGACACAAAAGATAAACATGGTTGTCTAAAGTTAGAACACTAATCAAGCATAATAAATTATGTACTAGACCTCATTTGACTACTCAAAACTACTATGCTACCCCAAAAGTTAATGTCAACATCCAACCTAGCTTAAGGTCAGTACCTACAAATATCAACTATATCCATTAGTAGTATCTAATCCAAAAATTGATAAAATGATCGATAAATAAGTAACTATAATTAAATATTTGTACATCAAATAATCCATATATCATCAAGTGAAATATTATAACATGATAAATGCATCAACTTGTAATCAAATATCATAGCATCATGATCTAAAAATATAATCTAGCTAGGCAGGGATGTGCATAAATTGATTATACATATGACAAATCAACATTTAAACAATCAAGTCAAAGTGTGCAAAGGTGGGATCATAACATCCTCCCCCTCTTAGAGAGGATTCATCCTAGTGACCATATCAATAACTGAGAACCCAGCTATCCCAGGGAACTAAACCACTCTCTTAATAGAGGTTTCACTACTCAACCAAAATATTAACTAGAAAAACCATTAGATCACATATTATGAAAGTAAGAGGATGTAATACATCATCCAGGTAAGATAAATCTAATAATATCTTCATAAATCATAAATACAACCAAGTAATTCCTTAATCCAAGTCATAATAAAGGTCTTATCGAATCACATGTCATTTTACAATACTGAAGAATAATATGAAGCTATCATAAGTCACAAAAATGTTAAATTATCATACACATACCTCAATGTAAGGTATAATTCCTTGTCATGATGCATGCCACTTATTAATATCCAAAATAGATAATCATAACCTTGGTAAAAGGGTCTAATATTTCTAAATCTATACTTGTTTAACAAAAATACCAATGGTCATTGTTTTAACATAATTATAAAAGAACTATTAAAATTATACCACCTGTATAGGCATGAATCTCTAAATTTTAAGGCAAAACAACATTATTGACCATGAAAATGAATTTTCACACCTTAAAAAATGCCAAAAAAGCTTTAATTTACTTTTAAGCACAACTATTTTAGCTAAATTATTTTGAAAGATAGATAATTATAACAAATTTTGACTATATAGATCAAAATGTTTCTAGAGAACTAAACAATAGCTAGACATCCCTCTTATCAAGAGGACATATCATAGAAAATTGTAACTTTTATGACCATAGTTGTAAATTATATAATTCCATCAAGATTTATGATAGTGTCTTTACCAACACACATTATTCCTTATGCATAATTTAACCACCACTCGTCATAGAATGCTTTAAATGGTTACATCCAAACCAAACAAATATCATTAGGGGATAGTGTAATGTTCCACACTATCCACACTGATCAAAGTGGAGAAGCCAACCAAGGCTTTACATGCCACCCAAAATTTTATCATATTCTCTCCAACAAATTTGTGAGCTCACATGATAGTTATAGGAATCATAGTTTAACCATCTTATTACACTTACCTCATGGTAGCAAAATATAAGATTGAAAAAGACATGGGTACCCAAGCATACAAAATATGCCTGATTAGGATTTATAGTGTTCATTCCAAACACAAAACTAATGTCCTATCCAATAATGAATAAAACAATACAAAAATATATTCATACTAGAATATATATATATATATATATATATATATATATATATATATATATATATATATATATATATACATACATACATACATACATACATATATATATATATATATATATATATATATATATATATATATACATCTCTCTCTCTCTCTCACACACACATATATACATATACATGTATATATATATGTGTGTATGTGTATATATATACATGTCATACACACAAACACACAGATATATATATATATATATATATATATATATATATATTTGTGTGTGTGTGTATGTATGTATATGTGTGTGTGTGTGTATATATACACACACACATGTATATATATATATATATATATGTATGTATGTCTGTGTGTGTATATATATACATACACACATATATACATGTATATATATTTATATATATGTGTGTGTTTGTGTGTATATATATATATATACACACATATGTATTTATGTATGTATATATGTGTGTGTGTATACACACACACACAAAAAAAAAAAAAAAAGGTAATACTTCAGTCACAACATGTTTATATGCACATGACAACACATATATGCATTTTAACATGTACCTCCTTTTTGATTTGAATAAATATCCACAATGTAGGACCAATTGGTGTTTCATAAGGCTTACATAATGAAATTTCACACAAATTATTTAGAAACAACCTCCAAGAGTTGGCAAAATGAACAAAAAACTATAAGGTGACCATTATATAGGAGGGTCCCATGGCCAATATGTGGCTCTCATGGTGCCTCATGTAAAGGGGTGGAGTAGATTTTCATCCTATGAGAAACTCCTTTCCCTATCCCATACCTAATCTAAAGCATTACAGAAATTGTATTTCTTTACCCTCAACCTCATACTTATGTCAATGTTCATAGCCAAAACAATTATGCATGTTTACAAAATACACATATGAAAATATACCTTACTAGCCTAAACAAGAGATTCAACTTCCAAAAAGGGAGTTACGACACACAAGTGCTTAGATTGACAATTATAGTTATAAAACTTAAGATCACACATATAATATAATTAGATTACTAGGATAACCAGTTGGATAATACAAAAGTTTCACACATTTCACATGCCTAAGCACTTTCACACTTCACAAAACTTATATAATAACATATAACAATGTACATGAAAGAGGGATATGGATAGAATAAATACACATTTAGGTATAGGTAACTATACCAAGGTATTTTCCATATTATAATGGTCAAACACATATATTTGTGAAGCACAAAGGGCACATGAATCTATATCAATACACTTGATGTGTAAATGTCATGTAAAAAGACATCATATACACATCAATTGTATCACATAATCAAATCCCAAACTCTTAAATTGGTCACACAAGTCAATCACACTCACCCCATCAGGCCATCCTAGCTTGAGCCACACCTTTGGACCTCCCAATATGTCATACCTCAGCTTCATTGGATGTATTTATTATATAAGAAATCAATGGACATCTAGGCATTATCTTAAAATTATAACAAGGTTACATCATGTCTAAACCAATTGACTTAATCCAATCATGTCAAAGGTTGACTAAAGATGATTTTTTGATGCAACATTGAATTGAGAAAGGGTGGGCTTAACCAATACTGAAGGAGAGTAAAATATCACTACTGTGGAAAACATAGTTTCCCATAATCAACAAGTTGGATCAAAACTTGCAATAAACATCCTCATGGATGTAAGACATATCCAATGTCTCAATTGACATCCTCATAGGTGTTAAAATGTAATAAAGTCTGAATATACATCCCCATGGGTATATAACTCAGCCAAGATTCAATCAACATACACATAGAATCAATCATATCCATGAATAAAACATAAATCATAGATGTATAATCGATCCATGATTGCAATAAAAATTCCAACATAGCTAAATTCACCCCTTTTTTGTATTTTTGAAGCCACTTAATCCATCAATTTAACTAAAAATAAGTTAACAAAACTAAACCCAACATAAATAAAATGTATACTTTTTTAGCATCACATAATCTTATAGGATATATAACATCTATAATCAACCTACCAGGCAAATATTAAACAAAAAAACCTCTTGGTTTGCTTAGAAGTCTAATACATCAAATGAGCCAATTATTATATTATATTATTACCATAGAAATAAAATTATTATATTATTACCTATAGACATTTATAATGACACCTATGCCAAGCCATAACCTATGTCTATTTACCACAAATACTCTACAGTGTCATTACAAGAAGCTTTTACATAATGATCTTTTTATAAACATAAAGAGAGGTGGGGAAACCTAGATATACACAAGCAAATCACCCCGTGGAGATGTGTCCACTCTAATAAAATCATCCATAGCACAAATTTTTGCTAGTATACCCATGCAAGTTCATAGGTTCTCAATAGTTTAAGGAATTCCCTTTCATGATTGAAGATCTCAAGATTCACCATCTTACCTAATAAATTCATTCCTTTTCACACACTATTATTCCCTCCAAGTTTAGGTTGAACCCTTGATCTTATTTGGGTCATAATGTTCTAATTATATAGGAAATACTCACCCATATAAGTTAACCAAAGATACTTAGAAATCACTCCCCTAATTCTAAAAGTGAATGATATATCACCCAACTCCAATTCCCACGCATATAAGTCAATGGTTGTCAAGTGAGACTTATCTGGATGTAACTAGATTCAAGAATGGATGCATGGAATATTATATCAACAAAAAAAAACAACACAACATCTTAACATTCAACCTAAAAGATAAGTGTCTTGGGAATTGCTTCTCAATTGCACCTGATTGGGACAACTCATTAGTCACAATGTAGCAACTCTAGAAATCCTAGAGTTCCCTAAAGTATAAAAATTACTATAATAGAAGATGAAACAACCCCCTCCCTCCCTAAAAAAAAAAGAAAAAAAAAAGAAAAAGAATAAGAAAATTGAAGTTGTCTATGAAAGTATGCATTTGGATGCATAATAAACCCAAAACTCACTTGTTGAAGTAAGCATTACTAGTTTAGCATGATCACATACACATAAATAGAAAGTCTTAATCTTAACCCTCTATATCATTAATGGTCATAATAATTCTAGGACATGGAAACCAATAACACATTATCCTAATTGACAATTAGGTATAATATCAAGCCTTCTAAACACATAGAATCTTGCTATCAACTTGAATACATACAGACAATGTTAAGTCACTTTACACATGCTATAAAATATCAATTTCATAAGATATTATAATTAAATTATATGCATTCTTGCCACAATCTAAAAATATCAAATAAGATAGATCATGCCTTACTACATAACCTAATATGTAATGATATAGTGGTGGTCAATCCTTGAATCATTATAATTGATTCCATATAGGAAAATAACCAATGCGATACCATAACTAAAGAGATATCAACAACCCTAAGTACATGGAATCAAAAAAACATTATTTCCTTAATAAATATTGTTTCATCAATTAATATTTTAGGTAAGGAGGGGATATAAACTGTTACAACATTCACATACCCCTTAGTGTTTTCAAACCATATATGAAATCAGGAATTTATTATATATGATTAAATTTTACAATATTAACTTCTCATTTTCTTAAGGAATTCATTAAATAATAAAGTCTCTTCATATAATATCTTACTAAGTAATGTGAACATGAAGGTGTAACATGTTTGACCTATGCACCAATATATATTATTTAAGCATGCAATAGTTCCAAATGAACTAGTTCATCAAAGTATACAAGTAACAAGGTTTACACACATACCAATCTCATACCAATATCAATTCCCACTCCTATAAAATATAGCCAAGATGAGGAAAAGTTAATATTCATGACCAACACATGAAAATTATATCACATATACATTTTCATCCACTTCATTGATATAAGCATATAAGCAAGGGAAAGTTTTAAATAACATTCCATTTACTTCATATTCCAAGAGATTTAATATTTCCTTCTTCATCCATAAAATATAAATTCATTCCAACATTGATTTTTAGGTACTCTTATTATAGGCAACCATCTACTAAGGAAAATAACTCAAAAACTTGATCATTTGGTTAAACACATATGTAAGCTAAAACATCTAGATGTTACTATAATCCATGAATAAGTTCAAAACCAACCAAGGATTATTTCAATACACTCATGCTATCATAAGTGATAATTTTTAATTCATATAATAGGAAATGAGCACACGCGCGTGCACACGCGCGCGCGCACACACACACACACACACACACACACACACACACACACACACACACACACACACACACACACACACACACACACACACACACACACACACACACATCCAAATGAACAAGTTGATAAAACACAATAAATAATATTCAAACTAAAGTTCTATCTTGCTATTAATCCAAGAGAGCATACTCAAGCATGCCCTAATTATCAAAATACATAAAATCCTTTTGACTAAGTAATATCCATACCAAAAATACTATGATGGTTCAATCAAGATATTATATATAAGTTTTACAATGCTAAATAAGTAATAGACATCACGTTAACATGTTCATAACATCATTGTCTTATATGTTTTATATTGAAGATAACAAGGAAATTCACCAATGTAGAAATAGTTTTAAAAATAAACTATCCTTTCAAGGATAACCCAAGTATAAATCTCAAGTATTCCTAACCACAAGATATGTAAACTCCTTGCCTAACCAAATCACTACTCAAGTTACCATTATAGTTTATATCAAGTGAACATAATGAGGTTCTATAATATGGAATAATGGAATATTACTACACTAAGTGTGTCAAAACCAATTATATGTTACTACCATAAGAGTGATTAAGAATGTATTATAATAAAAAATAATCAATCATGATAACAATATGGTGTATCACTATGGCATTGGCAATGAATAACGAATTAACAATCTAAGATAAAACTTAAGCATTTATATAACTGATTAGATTTATAATTAGAATGTAAACACCCACATATTACCACACCTTCATTGTTATATATTATACTTCATATTTTTTAAGGATCTCTATCGATAAAAAATGTTAGCATACCACAAAATGAAATTAACTAACTTGAAAACTATTGAAGTAATTACAACTGCATCTACTACTCATGCTACCTAAAAACATTATGACATCATGTGCTAAGAAGGAATACACACCATATAGTAAAACATTACTAGTCACATCATACCTATGCATGAAGTCATTTAGTAATGGATTAGATAGAACTAGAATATATAAACCCTCCTAACCAACCCTATGTGCCCAACCATTGGTGGCCCTTACCACCCCAACCATCAACTAGATGGTAGTTTCAACAAATAGGGTCAAAGAAGAAGTTTTGAGAAAATTGGATTCTAAAATAAATGACATCACAAAAAAATTACATACACCAACGAAGTCATAAACACCATCAAGGTCAAACTCCATAAAATCAAAGATAGAAATCATAATGTGTAACTCAATTGTTATATGCCACGTAGTCACAATCCAATAATAAATCAATCAAGCATGATCGATAGGCAACTAAACAATACAACAATGGCAAGGAAACAATGAAGGAATCCAATAATAAATTGAGACCATAATTTATTATAAATCATAATCAATTAAAAAATGAAATAGGGAACATAAAACACTCGATCCACATATTCATCTTAAATTTTCAATAATGCCAACAAGTTCTAAAAGGGAATTAATTAATATAATAGGCATTCACAATAACAAGATGTTTCATATGCTAATAAATAATAAGGGGGATTTGGGGGATCATCATGAGGTTTCCAACGTCATATTATCCTTGAATATTAAAATTGGGTCAATATGAGTAAATGAGACTATAGGCAATTTAAATAGTTTAAATTTAAAAATTAGAAACTTCTTTATAGTAAGGTAATTCTAATAGGGTTCTGCCTGATTCTTAGAGCTTATTAATACAAAAATATATAGTTCTCATATCAAATCCCAATAAAATTTAATCAATTAATATTAATGCACAAGGGTTCTAATCCAAACCATACACAATAAGTTTTTAACCCAAGTCAACTTATGTAATGATTTACTATAATCATTTTTTTAAGAGATATGGACCAGTCAATTTAAAATTTATCACAAGGAATTTGAAATAAAACAAATATATAGGGTTTAGTCACCAATAAAATCACATCATGATGGACATCATTATACCATCTAATATATGTTATATATCCAGTTCATGGGTAAGGTCCTAGCAAAAATTTCAATTTGAGGTAACATATTAGAATTGAATAGAAACTCAACCATTTAATTTTTAGAGACCCAATCATTCTTAATTTTATTTGGAATTTATAATAAGAACCCCAACCTATAAATCTAAAAAAAAACTCAATTTCTGTCAACATTTAAGACCTAAATCATTTTTAATCCATTTTTTGAAAAATATAGTAATCCATCCAAAATTTGTCTTAAATTTTTTATGAGATCTTGATTAGCTATTGGTTTAAAAGGAATAGATTTTCAACATGTGAACTCTATTTATGGGATGTAATAAACACCAAAATCAATTTTATAATTTAGATGGGAAAATACATAGTAATGGTCAAGAAAAAACCTACTTCAAAGAATTTTAAATGGAAATTAACCAATTTATAAGTTTCTATATCATGAAGGAAACCACAATGACATGGTACAATAACGATCAAGTTATAAATATATTAATAATTATACAAAGAACTATAGTGACCCAAATTATTTTACCTATGGCATAGGGGTTAAAATAAGGTTGAATCCAATGACACTGATAATAATAAATAAACATGACATCTAGTCCATGCCATTATAGGGTCAATAATCACCCACATTTGATCAATAAAATATAGTTTCAAGATTTATAAAATAAACTATGATATAAACACATTGACTAAAATGCACAATCCATCCAAGATGATGCATTCCCAGGTTAAATGATATAATCTAAATCAATATGTAGGAAATAATTAATAACATCAATTCTTCTTTTACCCATTTGTATACAAGGGAGAAATATTTAACTATATATGGACTTAAAATTAATAGCCATTATTCATTTTAGGAGAATAACCATCTTGCAGTTAGAAAGGGCGTACTCATAAAACACAAAGCTGAGGTAATTTGCACAATACAACAAAATGGTCTAGAAAATCTTATGTATTTCTCTCTCCTTCCCCCTACACTTTTATTCTTCATCATATCCTCTACACATCAAATTTCTTATTTTCTTCTCTATTTCCCTTTTCTCTCCCCATTCTTATGACTCTCCTGTGTATCCCTTTCTTACTTTTTCTTGTGTTCTTCACTTTCTTTCTTCCCTATGCATTTTTATTACTCCACACAACTCCCTTACTCCCCCTGTCACATCTCCTTTCTCCTCATTGCATTTGTTCCTTCTCTTTCATGCCTTTCAGTTCTTCCTATGCCTCCCTTCTTCCCTTCCATATCTCTCACACCTATTTCCACCTACCTCCCTAACTTATTTATTTTCCCAATCTGATTTTCCATACTCTTCCCATTCTATATTCAATATGGAGGGAGAGAAAGTATCTCCTCCCTCTCAAATCCATCAACCCACACTACCATGTGACCTCCATGAGACCTCCACACCAACTCTCATAGGTCAACAATCATTAATGACCTCTTTTCACAATATTGAGTAGTAGGCCAATAACATAATAACATAGTTAATTAGCAAATTAAATTATATATATATATATATATATATATTAAATTTAAATTCAAATTAAATATTTATAAGCCATAATTATCAAATGCAAATAATAATAATTAAAATAGTAAAATTATATATTATTTTAAATGTTTAAATATTGTGATGATCAATTAAGTAGGACATTGACACTTAACTAATCACCATGGAGATAAAACATGTGGAAGGGGGTGTCATGGGGAGGTAGGCCTAGGTAGGCCTCTTAGGGAGTCTGAGATAGGTGAGGGAGAGTCTAATGAATATAGGGTGGTGAGGTGTATGGAGGAGAAAGAGAAAAAAGGTAATTCTAATTAGGTGATTTCAATAATGAATAAACATGTAGAAACAAATAATAACATGCCAAGACATAAAGGTAAAGAGTGACAAAGCAAAAATAATATAAGATTGCACAAATGATAAACATCACTATCCAAAAGTATGACACTAGTCAAGAATACTAGGGTACCTATTGAAACTCATCTGAGTGCTTAGAACCACTCCACTACCCCAAAATCTTGTGCCATCATCTATCGTAGCTCATGATCAATACATGTAACCACAAAGTATATGCATTAATAGTATCTAATCCAAAAATTGATAAATTGATAAAGTGTTAATGAACTATAACAAAATGTTAGTACATCAAATAATCCATACATCATCAAGTGAGGAATTATAACATGACAAATGAATAATGTGAAATCAAATATCCTAGCATCATAATTTACCAATACAATCTAGTGAGTTATGGATGTCTAAAAATCAATTATACATATGCCAAATCAACATTTAAATAGTCAAGTTAAGGTGGACAAAGGTGCGATCATAACATTTTAATCCAGTTTCCTATACTAATGTCATTATATGGCATAATTTTTAATAGTTACATTAATTTTTTAGATATTTTAGGTTTTTCATATTTTTATTTTGGTTTCCCATAAAAATGTCATTACATGACATAATTCTCAAAACTGAGACAAATTTCAAAAATATTTTGGTTGTTACATATTTTGAGTTAGTTTTCCCATAGCAATGTCATTTTGTGGTCTAAATCACAACACTAGGAAAATTTTCATAAATATTTAAGGTGTTCCATATTTTGAGTCAAGTTTCCCATACAAACATCATTTCCTAGTGTAATTCTCAATACTCGGAAATAACTCAATAATATTTATGGTGTTGAATATTTTGAGTTAGGTTTCCCATTTGTGTGGTATATTTTAAACCACTGGACAAATTTTTGAAATATTTGGGGTGTTATATATTTTTAGTCATGTTTCCCACACTAATTTGATAAAAAATTATAAATATTTTGGGTTTTACATATTTTGAGTTCAGATTCCCATACCCATGTCATTATGTGATGCAAATCACAACACTAGGACACATTTAAAAAATATTTAAGATGTTGCATATTTTGAGTTGTGTTTCCCCTACTAATGTCATGGCATATAAAAATTCACAACACTAGGATAAATTTTAGATTTTTTTTGGGTGTCTCATATTTTGAGTCTAGTTTCCCATACCATGTGGTTATGTGACACAATTCATAACACTTGGGCAAATTTTTTTAAAAAAAATAGGTGTTAAATATTTTGATTTATGTTTTTAGTAGTATTATCATTATGTGTTGAAATTTAGAAAACTAAGACAAAATTTTGAAATATTTATGGTGTTCAATATTGAGTCAATTTTACCACACTAATTTTATTACTAGTTCAATTCATAACACTAGGAAAAATTTCAAAAATATTTAGGGTGTTTCATATTTAGATTTAGGTTTCCCATACAATTTTCATTGCATGATGTAATTCGTAACACTTAGATTTTTTTTGAAATATTTTGGATGTTACATATTTTAAGATAGGTTTCCTATACCTATTTTGTGGTTCAATGCAATTTTCAACATTATGACAAATTTGGAAATATTTACGTTGTATATTATAAGTCAAGTTTCCCATACAAATGTTGTTATGTTGTATAATCCACAACACTAGAAAAAATTTCATAAATATTTTGGGTGTTGCATATTTTTAGTAAGGTTTCATGTATAAATGCCATTACATGATGTAATTTACAATACTAGGATACATTTTTGAAATATTTTAGGTATTGCATATTTTGAGTTAGGTTTGTAGTTCAAATTTCATTATGTGACATAATTTGTAAAATTGGGAAAAATTATAAATATTTGGTGGGTTATATATTTTGAGTTGGGTTTAGCTTAATAATGTAGTTGCATAGTACAATTCAAAACATTAGGACAAATTTAGCAAATATTTTGGGTCTTTTCTATTTTGAGTTAGGATTCTCATACCAATGTGGTGTAATTTGTAACACTAAGAATTTTTTTTGAAATATTTTGGGTTTTGCATATATTGAGTTAGGCTTCCCATACCAATATCATTAAGTAAAGCAATTGACAATACTAGGAAACTTTTTAGAAATATTTAGTGTTTTGGATATTTGGAGTTGGGTTTCCCCTATCAATGTCATTGTAAAACATAATTTAGAACATTGGGACAAATTTTATAAATGTTTGGGGTTATTGCATATTTTGAATCAAGTTTCTCATAACAATGTATTTTATGTGGCATAGTTGTTAACAATTATGAAGTTAGGAAATATTTTAGCTGTTGCATATTTTGAATCAAATTTATGGTTTTAATGTCATTTTACTATGTAATTCAAAAATATGGTACAATTTTTCTAAATATTTGGTGTTACATATTCTAAATCAGGTATCCCTTAGTATTGTCTTTACCTAGTGTAATTTTTAGCACTAGGAAGAATTTTGAAAATATTTTGGGTGTTAAATATTTCAAGTCAGGTTTCATGTACCAATATCATTATACAACACAATTCTCAACACTAAGACAATTTTTTTTAATATTTTGGGTGTTGCATAATTTGTGTTGGGTTTCCCATACCAACATTGTTGTGTAGTGTAATTTACAATATTGGGACATATTTTAGAAATATTTTGGGTGTTACATATTTTGAGTCAAGTTTCCTATACTAATGTAATTTTCTAGTGTGATTCATAACACTAGGACAAATTTTTAAATTATTTTAGGTGTTGTATACTTTGAGTTAGGTTTCTCATACCAATATCATTATATGTCATAATTTACAACACTAGGAAATTTGGTTTTTAAATATTTGGGGTGTTACATATTCTTAGTCAGGTTTCTTATATGAATGCCATTGAATAATGTAATTTAAAACACTAAGATAAATTTAAAAAATATTTGGATTGACACATATTTTGATTTGGGTTTCTTGTACTAATGTCATTGCATAGGGTAATTCAAAATAATGAGATAAATTTTGTAAAAATATCTAGGGTGATGCATATTTTGAGTTGGCTTTTTTATACCAATGTCATTATGTGGTGAAATTTGTAACACTAGGAAAATTTTAGAAAATTTTAGGGTTTTGTATATATTGAGTCAAGTTTCCCATAACAATGTCATTAAATAGTGTAATTAGAAACACGAGGACAAATTTTTGAAATATTTTGGGAGTTACATAGTTTGATTCAAGTTTTCCATACCAATATCATTACATAACACAATTTGTAACACTAGGTTAAATTCCAAAAATATTTGGGTGTTACATATTTTGATTTGGGTTTCCCTTATTAATGTCATTACATGAAGTAACTCACAACACCAAGATAAATTTTGGAAATAATTGAGGTGTTTCATATTTTGAGTCTATTTTTTTTATAAATTTCATTGTGCATTATAATTCCAAACACCAGGACAAATTTTAGAAATATATGGGGTGTTTTATATTTTGGGTTTGAATCCACTGCCAATGTCGTTACATGATAGAATTCACAACATTGGGAAATTTTTTATAAAATATTTGTTTTTTTCATATTTTGAGTTAGGTTTCCCATACTAATTCATTATGCAATACAATTGACAAAATTCAAACAAATTTTATAGATATTTTAGGTGTTACATATTTTGAGTTGGTTTTTAAGTATGAATTTCATTACATGGAACAATTAATAAAACTATGACAAATTTAAAAAAATATTAAAGTGTTTTATATTTTGAGTCAGGTTTCCTATACCAATGTTGTTTCTTAGTGTAATTTTTAACACTTGGACAAACTTTTAAAACATTTTGGGTGTTACATGTTTGAGTCAATTTTCATTACCAATATAATTATGTGGTCAATTTTCAACATTGGAAAAAATTATAGAAATATTTGTGGTGTTTCATATTTTGAGTTAAGTTTTTAATACCAATATGATTATAGGGCATAATTCACAACACATAGAAAAATTTCATAAATATTTGTGGTGTTTCATATTTTGAGTTGGGTTTCCATTACCAATGTCATTATTGACACAATTCACAACAAATGGAAAAAAATTATAAATATTTGTTGTGTTGTATATTTTGGGTCAGGTTTCCCATACTAATGTCATTATTTAGTATAATTCACAAAACTAGCATAATTTTTGGATATATTTGGGGTGTTGTATATTTTGAGACATGTTTCCCATACTGATTTCATTGCCCGATGTAATTTACAACATTGGGGTTTTAAATACATAAGTTGTTATATATTTTAAGTCAATTTTTCCATATCAATGTCATTCACAACACTAAGATAAATTCCAGAATTATTTGGCATGATTCATATTTTATGTAACTGAGCCTGTGTGTTGAATGTGTACAATGAGAGAAATATATGATCCTATGGGGTGTTACATATTTTGAGTCATGTTTATCATACAAATATCATTATGTGGTGAAATTTTCAATAGTCAGATAAATTTAAGAAATATTTTGGGTGTTACATGTTTTAAGTAATGTTTCCAATACCAATATCATTGCATGATGCAATTCAAAAACATGGGACAAATTTA
The DNA here is from genome assembly GCA_037957365.1 of Torreya grandis. Classification (NCBI taxonomy): domain Eukaryota; kingdom Viridiplantae; phylum Streptophyta; class Pinopsida; order Cupressales; family Taxaceae; genus Torreya; species Torreya grandis. The sequence goes on from JARHVA010002118.1 coordinate 2,678,036, forward strand.
ATAAATATTTGGGGTGTTACATATTCTAATTTAGGTTTTCTCATAAATTTGAAATATTGGGATAAATTTTGAAAATATTTTGGGTGTTGCATATTTTTAGTTAGGTTAACTATAACAATATCCTTTTACAACATAATTCCCAAAACTAGGATAAAAATTAAATATTTGGTGTGTTGCATATTGAGTCAATTTTCCCATACTAATGTTGTTGGATGATGTAATTCACAACATTAAGAATTTTTTTAAAAAATTCTGAATGTTACATATTTTGATTCAGGTTTCCTCTACCAATGTCATTACCTAACATTATTTACAATGTAGTCAAATATTTAAAATGTTTTGGGTGTATTTTAGTTTGAGTCAAGTTTCTCATACTAATATCATTATGTACTATACTTCACAAAACTAGTATTTTTTTTAAATATTTGGGGTATTGCATATTTTGAGTCAAATTTCCTAAACTAATGTCATTATGTGGCATAATTCTCAACATTAGGATATATTTTTAATAAATATTTAGGTTGTTACATATTTTGAGTTGATTCTCTCATACTAATGTCATTGTATGGAATAATTCTCTAAATTGGATTTTTTTTAAAAATAATTAGGGAGTTATATATTTTGATTTGGGTTTTCATACCAATATCATTACATGCCACAATTCACAACATTTAGACAAAATTAATAAATATTTGGCATGTTGTACATTTTGAGACAAGTTTCATATATCAATGTTGATGCATGATGTCATTCACAACACAAACAAATTCTTATAATATACTAGGTGTTACATATTTTGAGTTATATTTTCCATACAAATGTCTTTGTGTATTGTAATTCAGAACATCATGAATTTTTTTATAATTATTGGCGGTGTTGGATATCTTGAGTCAGGTTCCCCTACCAATGTCATTGTCTAATGTAATTTATATCACTAAGACAAATTTATGAAATATTTGGTCTATCTCATATTTTGAGTTAGGTTTTCCATACCACTATCATTTTGTGGTGCAATATGTAATACTTAGATAATTTTTAGAAATATTTTGGGTGTTGCATATGTTTAGTTAGAGTTGGGTAATAATGTCATTAAATGGTACAATTTTTAACAATGGGACAAATTTCAAAAATATTTAGGTTTTTACATATTTTGAGTCTAATTTCCTATACCAATGATGTTTCTTATAACAATTCATAAGACTTCTAATTTTTTTAAAAATAATTCATGTGTTTCATATTTTGAGTTGGGTTTATTATATCAATATCGTTACATACTAAAATTCATAACATTGGGAGAAATTTTAGAAATATTTGGGGTGCTGTATATTTTGATTCTATTATACCTTACTAATGTTATTATGCACTACAATTTATAATACATGGAAAAAATTTATAAATATTTGGGGTGTTAGATATTTTGAGTCACGTTTCATATACTAATGTTGTTACTCTATGCAATTCACAACATTGGGAAATATTTCAAAAATATTTTTGGTGTTACATATTTTGAATTGTGTTTCCCTTTCTAATGTTGTTGATCGATGTAATTTGAAACATTAGGAATTTTTTTTGAAATATTTAAGTTGTTGCATATTTTAAGTCAAGTTTCTTGTACCAATGTCATTACACTATACAATTCATAATACTAAGAATTTTTTTACAAATATTTGGGGTGTTGCATACTTTGAGTTGGGTTTCTCATACCAATGTCATTGTGTGATACAATTCACAACACTAGGAGAAATTTCAAAAATATTTTACTTGTTACATATTTTAAATCATGTTTTCCTTACCAATGGTATAATTCACAACACTAGGACAAATTTTATAAATATTTGGTGTGTTACATATTCTTAGTCAAGTTTATTATATTTATGTCATTGAATGATGTAATTCACAACACTAGGAAGAATTTTATAAATATTTGGGTTGATACATATTTTGAGTTGGGTTTCTCATTCCAATGTCATTGCATGGTGAAATTCAATACATTATGATAAAATTTGAAAAAATATTTGGTGTGTTGCATATTTTGAGTTGTGTCTATCATACCAATGCCACTATATGGATTAATTTGATACATTGGGAAAATTTTAGAAATATTTGGGTTGTTTCATATTTTGAGTCAAATTTTCCATACCAATATCATTGCATAGTGTACTTGGAAACACTAGGACAAATTTTTGAAATATTTTAGGAGTTGTATATTTAGAGTTAGGTTTGCCATACCAATATCATTACACAACATAATTTGTAACACTAGCACAAATTTCAAAAATATTTTGGCCTTACATATTTTTATTCATGTTTCCCATACTAATCTCATTACATGAAACAACTCACAACACTGAGATAAATTTTTTAAATAATTAAGGGGTTTCACATTTTGAGTCTAGTTTTCATACCAATGTTTTTGTGAATCATAATTCTTAACAATAATTTTTTTTAGTAAATATAAGGGGTGTTGGATATTTTGATTCAGGTTCCCCTACCAATTTTGTTGCATAATGAAATTAACAAAATTGTGACAAATGTCTAAAATATTTGGTTTTTTCATATTTTAAGTCAGGTTTCTCATACAAATTCATTGTGTGATTCAATTCACAACACCTAAACAAATTTTAAAAATATTTTGGGTGTTTCATATTTTGAGTTAGGTTTTAGGTACAAATGTCATTACATGGCACAATTCACAACACTAAGACAATTTTCAAAAATATTTGGTTGTTGTATATTTTGAGTTAGGTTTCTCATACCAATGTTGTTTCCTAGCATAATTTGTAACACTTGGAAAAAAATTTAAAATACTTTGGGTATTACATATTTGAGCCAAGTTTCCCTTCCAATATTGGGTGGTGTAATCTATAACACTAGGAAAAATTCTATAAATATCATTATGTGGCATAATTTGAAAAAATGGGAAAAATTTTAGAAATATTTTTTGCATTGAATATTTTGAGTTAGGTATCCCTAACTAATGTCATTGTATGAGGAAATTAACAACACACAAACAACTTTTAGAAATATTTGTGGTGTTGCATATTTTGAGTCAAGTTTCCCATACCAAAGTCATTGTTCAGTGTAATTCACAAAAGTGGCATAAATTTTGGAAATAATTGGGCTATTGTATATTTTGATACATGTTTCCCATACCAATGTCATTGCCTAATGAAATTTGAAAAACTAAGACAATTTTTTTAAATACTTTACTTGTTTGATATTGCAATTTAGGTTTTCCATACCAATGTCACTGCATGATGCCATTCACAACACTAGGGTAAATTTTATAATTATTTGGGGTGTTGAATATTTTTAGTCAAGATTCCTATACTAATGTTATTGTGTGACTAAATTCATAACACTAGGAGAACTCTTAGAGATATTTAGGTTATTGCATATTTTGAGTCAAATTTATCATATCAATGTCATTATATAATGCCATTAAAAACATTCACACAAATTTTAGAAATATTTTAATTATTGCATATTATGATTTGTTTTTATCATATTATTGTCATTACATGATACAATTCACAACACTAGGACAAATTTATGAAATATTTGAGGTATTACATATTTTGAGTCAACTTTCCTATACTAATGTTGTTACATGATATATTTCACAAAATTAGGTCAAATTTTGGAAATATTTAGGGAGTTGGGTTTCCCATACCAATATCCTTGAATGGTAGAATTTGTCACACAATGACAAATTTTATAAATTTTTTAGGTGTTACATATTTTGAGTCAAGTTTCCTATACTAATGTCCTTTCATAGATTAATTCACAACATTAGAAATTTTTTTTGAAATATTTTAGGTGTTGCATATTCTAAATCAGGTTTCTTATACTAATGTAATTGTCCATTACAATTTTAAATTCTAGGACAATTTTATGAAATATATGGGGTGTATATATTTTTATTTGGTTTCCCCCTTATCATTCCCAGATACATGCTTACTTACACATGAAAAAAAATCTTCCTTAATAAAACACATTGATACATGAACTTACCATATGTTACTTATTAATACACATATTCAACCTTAAAGAGCTTCACTGGGAAAAATTCACACATATATATTGTCTAGGATAACAAATATTTTAGTCATATAATTTGATACATGATTCACACATAAGAAAATGACATACTATCTATAGAATATTATGTTTACTATCATCTACATCGTTAATGGTTCACTAAGTTAGTGATCCCATATAACATGACTAATAACAAGTTAACAACTTTTAAGTCAATATGACACAATGGATCTTAAGATATATAAATTCTTAATTCAGCATCCTTAAATTTAGGGAATACATTAGGCATAAAATAGATCATACTATTAAAAAATACAAATAATTTGGCATTGACATATTTTAGTGGCACTTCTCATAACTAATTCTCAGCATGATAAATTGCCTATAAAATGGTGATTGATAAATTATATCCACTTTTAATGTATTGTTTCTAATAGCTCTAACAACTCTCTTAACTAAAAGGTACCACTAAGATCCTATAGTAATAGTGTTGTAAAAAGATAATACCAAAATAACTAGGCATTCTAAATGGGGTTTAGTGAATAAACATTTATCTATCCATGAATTTATGAAAAAAATAGGTTTGGAATTATCTCATTAAAAATAATAAATGATATTGTTTTTGATAATTCAAAGTTCCTATGACAATTTAAGGATAAAATAAAACACTATTGACCCAAAAACTGAGATACTATGTCTCAAGCTTATTTTGGGATGGTGATATTGAAATAAATTTACAACTAAAAAGGTGATTAGTTTAAATAATTATTTCTACAAATATATTCACCCAAAGACATACAAATAAGGAAAATTATACTACTTGTTTAATTAATTTATCTTATGATATAGGTAGGGGTTTCAATTTTTCATTTTTTTGAAAATGACTAGTACAAATTTCTATTCAAGCTAGATTTTAGGCTGACTTAAGATGATTTTCAATTTATATGTTTTAACATTCACTTTCAATAAAGATAATTAAATTATGTTATTTTATCCTTAGATTATTTAGAGGGTTTAAAGTTTTGATATCCACTATAATCACGTGTCCTATCATTGGCAACACAACTCTTAAATCATGCAATGTCTCTTATGAATGGTTTACAAATGGTAAGGGTGATCTTCTAAAGATGACTTATCATTGAGATCTCCATGAAAGAATACAAATCTCAATAATTTCAAGATAATAAATTTAAATATTTTCCAATAGGAATACAATACATAAAAATAATTTGTTGATAATAGTTATAATGTAATGTTAATGGTTAACTTTAAGGGTTTATATAAGTGTCCAACAACTAGCCACCTAAGATTTCAGGGCATAAGGATACATATTATGTCTTAAGAGTGACTATGATTATATCAAGGAATAATACATTAAAAATTATTTATTTTCACACCTTAAATTAATCATAATATAAAGCATTCTAAACTAAGGTTGACTGATCCACAAAAAGGATGTATTCACACCAAAAGCATCTAAAGAATAATGATTTTATTAAAACCCAACATTGTGATTACATCATAACTTTCATAATAAATGTAAGGTTATGATAAAACTTATAATCTTAATAAAATCTTTCCAAATGAAATGATCAAGGATTATTTTGGTGAACTAAAAGTTTAAGGGTCTAATTAATCTAACATACAAGTGAGTTTTATAACATTACAACAATTCCAAACATGTGATTGATAATTATTTATAATTAAATTATCAATTGCCTATTATCCCAATGGTGCTTATGATTTGGTTTCATAATAAATTATAAATAATTTTAATGGGATAAAATTAGTTATCTACTAATAACAAATAATCTCAATTACTACCCATTATGATATTTTCATCAAAAATCCATACATCGACTAGTATGATAGAAGTATAGTTCAATTTTTATAAGAGTAGAAAAAAATTGTTTATATTTATCTAGAAAGGATAATATAGTACATAAAATAAAATATAAAATAATTTATTCTCCTATTGTATTGATAATGACTACATGCAACTCTTTTGCTAACACAATAAATAACATAAAATCTTTGTTGATTTGAAATAATGATCAAACTTTTTGTTGACACCTAGACTAATATTACACAAAAAATGTGTCAAATTTAAGTTAAGAAAATTAATAATTGCACCAATTATGCCTAGGTTATACATGGAATAATTAATTTATCTAATAAAATTACAAAATAATCATTTCAATAATCATGTTATAGAGAATATCATAGTGCATAATTCTACTTTGACTTAATTTCATAACCGCAATAAAAATTATCATTTAAAGGACAACTCATGAATGGATATAAAATTTATATAATCATTAAATAATTTCTTAATTAAATTCCCACCTCAATCTCATGCCTAGATATCATAACGGTATTAATACCAATTAATCTTAGGTAAGAGTAATCAATTTATTCTAATCACATATGAATGTTAGATCAACCAATTTTAAGAAAAAATACCTACCAAGTATGTCAACCAAAGAGGTCTTACACCTAAATAATATTTATTACATCTTCAATGTATTAAAACATAATCATTCTCAGGCCAGTATGTATATATTTATATTTTTATTGACAACTAATTATGCATATATATTCCAATGAAGTGAAGTAATCCAATACATACATATGTATCGATATGTACTTATCTCATCTAATATAATAGTATATTATCAAGAAATATAATGGTATGACATTAAATCTAAATTGTTTTCATGAAACTAGATCATATTAAGCCTTGGTAATAGTCATTGAGTTTTACCACTCCCTAGTGGAGTGATTATAATGCATCAAGGGAAGTTGTATACTAGGATATTTATTTACACAATAATATTATCAACCATGAATTTTGTCCTAAGATAACACAATTTATTCTTAATTAAATATAATATCTTAAGGCCATAATGCATAGAGTGATTTTGTCAAATAGTTCATCAAACTTCTACAACATTTCATATTTTTATAACATGTCTATTTTAGGTTTCACCATTATGGCAATTCAAAATATAAATTTGGGGTTAATGTTTTATGAATAAAATTAATATAACCAATCACATGATGGATAAATTATAATTTTTTTTATAGGAGTAGTTATAAAATATATTCTAGGTTCCACATCATAGAGACATTTTGTCAAATAGTACATTATACATTTCAATACATTAATTTTACCATCACACCTATCTTGGACTTACCAATAGAAAAAATAGAAATATAGAGTTATATATATTGATTAATGAAATAAAAATATTATTCATGATGCCACATCCACCTAGATACATTTTGACAAATAATTATATTATATATTTTATATTATCACATCATGCATTGGTTGAAGATTTGGATCTACTAATAGGAAAGTAAATATATATTTTTTCTTAATTTATTACTCTAAGGAAATGTAATTTATGAATTATGGTGCCCCAACCTAGAAGGAATGACTCCAAAAAAATAAACCATCCATGGGGCATAATAAGGAAATTTTAACCAAATAGAATTGGGTAAAAAAATTTAAAAACGTCAGCTTTATAAAATTCCATGAAAACATCCATGTGAAAACCAATTAAAATTTATTTTTAAGTAATATTTAAATCTACAATTTGATGCCAATTTTCATACAAAAATTTTGTCAAAAAGTTTGTATGTAGTCACCCTTATGCCAATTTTATTTGAGCTTTGGTATCATGGCCATCAAACTATGAAAGGAACAAATATTTGGCATTAATACAATGAACCAAAATTTATAATCTACCTTATTAAATACAATAACTATATAATGAGGATTTATACATTATAAAAGTGGTTTGTTAAAGATAATAGCCAAATCTGCCAAGGATCTCACAATAGTTAATTTAATATAGATTTATTTATCTATCCCCAAGGAAAAATAATTTAAGATTATTAATAGTATTTAATAAGGTATTCAATTCAATAAAATAACACAAGCAGATGGGAAGGATGTAAAATAGATGTGTTAACTAGATCCATATGTAGTTATGGATTATTCATTCCATCTATAACCCAAAAAAATATGAAGAATACCACATTCCTAGATTATTGGATGGAGACCTCCTTTCCTTCTCCTACTCATTCTAATTATTATTCTCTATTGTTCCAAGCTAACTTGATTATAAAATTTCATCCTTATCTTCAATAATGGCCTAACATATACTCATTATTCCTACCTCTTTTAGCACCATATCGATTAAATATAGGGCATGGAGTGGTATGTGAAATATTAAGTGTTTGATGTAAGATAAGACACTAAACTTCCACCACACTCAAAGACAACATCAGAAATGACCCCCTGTAATTTTTTTTTCATTCTCCTCTACATGACTTTGATCAAAATAGAGCAGTAGCTTGATATTTTAAAATTACTATTTTAATATTACTTTGGAAATTTTATAATTATAAATATTTTGTTAATAATATGGTCTTATGGATATTTTAAACTTTTATAAAGACAAACAATACCAAAATCACAATTTTATTTCCTATTTACTCCTCATTATGCATTTACTTGGCATGAAAGAAGAATATATTGGCCGTAAAATCAAGGTCATGAAAAAAGACAAGAAAATATTCAATATGGTCAAAAAATATCTTTGTTTTCCACATAATCCATTGGTTTTCTACTCTTATGCAACTTAGTTGAGTGAATGTAATAAAAAATCTAAAATTATTTAATTTAAAAAATAATATTTACAAATCTACTAGATCTATCAACAACATGCTCTTTATACCAATTTATTAAATTATGGGTAATTAATTCTTAAAAAATATATGTAATTCCTTGGTGGAAAATAAAAAATAAATTAAGTTTACAAATCATGACTTATGATCCAAATCCATTAAATATTAGTTCAATAAATATGTTAGTTTATATTAACTAGGACTATGACTAAATTCTTCATAATAAATTAACGACATAAAAACATTGTTCATTATGTAATTATTAATGAAATGTTTTATTAATATTAATAAGTTGAATGAATATAACTAAGTGTCATAATTGGCCTAATATTAGTTATGGATCCATCTAAAATTAACCAATATAAAAGAATTGACATTGTGGTGTCTCAATAAAAAAATCAATAACCCAAACCAATGTAACTACCTAAATTCAATATCAATGGACTATGGTATTACATTATCCCCTAATAAAAGATAGCATCACCCTTAATGCATAATAATACTCAAGTGGTAGACTCCTCTACAATCATAGTTACAATTCTTCACTAAGTAATCACAATATTAGTCATGTAAACTACATACCACCTTTCCTCAAACTATCACCAAATGGATAAAATGAAACAACACTATCCAAATTATAAAAAAAATAATCCATATTACACTATAATATCTCAATAAAATATACACAAGTCCATGACATCCTATTGTATAATTACACTATGTTGTGCTAAGTACAAATATAATTACCATCCCATGATAATAACCTACAATAAAAACTAATCAACGATGATAACCAAGTAGACATATTGATAACCAAGTAGTAGAACTAATCAATAATGTCAACTGAGTGAAGTAATACTATGCAAAAGAAACTAAATATATGTCCAATGAAATATCCAAAAGAAGGAATCATCCAAACTATATACATAAAAATAAAACTCTCTATAATATCTAGGGAAATTGGGTAATGCCTCCAACTAATTCTATCATGCCTTGGTCATGGGAGGGAAATATGCATCTACCACCATTTTGATATCAATAAGTATAATGTCTTAGTAACATTGATTCCACTAGCCAATATTACTATGTAAAAGTAAAAGATACACCTCAGTGCTCTAGAAACACCTTAGTGTATTTTATAAAACCACCACATTTGGTGAGTTGGAGCATGGTCTCAAGACTTGTCACACATGCTTATCCATCCTTATTATTAGTTATATTTGAAGATACTTCTTATCCCCCATAACACACCACATGCACATATGAAACTGGCATTAATAACGCACTGAAAGAAATATAAAGTCAATTTATCATTTAAAAATAAAAATTAAAAGAACAAGACCAAATGTTATTATCTAAATAGTCAAAACTAGAAAATTCTTATATGATTATTTAAAACCTAGTTATATGATAAATAAATTTATATAATAGATCATCAAAATAATAAGAATATGTTAGTTTCTGAAACATAAAATAAATGTAAAAAAACACTTGAAAAAAACTATCACTATGTGAATTTACAAGTCACCCAAAGGGAGAAAGAATAAGGCCACTTCACATTGAATATTTTTCATCACGACATTCATGGGAGGGTTTAATCAATCTAACACCATAATCAACATGGTAGTGATTGAACAATATACCACCATGACATTAATGGGAGAGTTTATTTAATTTACCACCATGTCCAACATTGGAGGTCTTAAACAATATACCACCATGAAGAGTATAACATCAATATTAATAAGAATTATATATAATCATGCTGGTGCACATCCTTATCTATCATGAGGCCATAACGTTTCCAAATCATAGCTCAATCAATGTATATAGTATAAGAAATATAAAGTGAAAATTATCTTAAAGTTTGAATGCTACCCACTAACCCATATCATCTATAATAATTACCAAATCTATCAAGATGATCTCAATAATCACCATAAAATGTATGAACACTCAATATGGTGCTACCGTAACAAGGATCCAATTATATCTAAGAAAGTTACACTCATTATTATTGAGGAACTCATATATTAAAGGATAGTCAACTCCAAATACTCTATAATAAGGTAGTGTACATAATATCTTTTACATAATAAGGACAATGACCACGCTTATTGGAAATCAAATCAATATTAGATTAAAATGTATCAAATTTAGAGAACATGAATAAAGGGTTAGAGTCAAAATTTAATAGGTTCATCACTATAAAATCTGATTCCCAGACTTAATTGGTGAAAACATGCATCAATTTCCGACAAATAAATAACATAAAAGAGAAAATATATTGAGCTAATAGTCACCACCTAACCCTTATGGCCATCAATATTTCCAAACATAGTTACAAACTTATTCCAATAATTTTATCAAACCTCATAGACTCAACTAGATAGGTGAAATTTCCACAAGTTTAACATGGTTTGCTTAGGTACTGAGATTGATAAAAAAATCCAACCATACATATATTTGTTAATAAGTATAATAAACAAAATACCTATTTAGTTTTACTATATTGTCATGACCCTATTTAACCTACATTTATTTCATTTTCCAATATGGTTTAGTTGCCAACTACTTGGGACATATTGTTGGTCTATTATTTTGATATAATTTTATGATGTTTCTTGATCCATTATTTGAGATGGTCATTTGATATAATTCTAATTATAGCAGTGGAAATTTATTCTTAGTGATAGATTTATTGCTTATTTAGTTTAGTTATATTATTTAAATGTTTTTATTGTATTTATTACTTTTAAATGTCCAAATGTTATTGATGGTCTATTATTTGACTATAGGGATAGGTACTTGAGCTTGGTTATGTTTACACCTACGTAGCATAGAAATATGGATAAATATAGAGGAATAACATTAAGGAAATTGAAACATTAAATTGTATTAACAAACTAAGTTTGATCTTATTATTTCTTGAGTCATTTTGTTTACTTGATTTAAATCATGAGTGCCTATCATTTTAAGTTTAATTTCATTATTAATTAACAATTAGTTTCAACTTTTGTACAATCATTATTTTACTTATATGATTTTGAATTCTAGACTTGTTAGTTTTGTTGAATTGTGTTAGTCTTATTAATATTATTTGTTATTTTATTTTATTTGGTTTATGACTTGTTAACTTAGAAATTACATTATTCACTAGATGCTCTTGTATTTGTAATCAAATTTCATTATGTGTTAGAATCTTTAGTGTCTTACAAGTTTATCTTGATCCTATTTGGATTTAATTAATTATATCATCCTTGATATGGTTGAAGGCATTTAAAAACATGTTTGATTTTGTTTTATGGATTAGTTTTTATTATTTAAGGACTTTTTGTTGTTTTTGAGTCTTATGGCATTCATTGTTTAAAAGGACAAAGTCTTGGATTGGATTTATGATAAGGTGGTTGTTGGAACCATGAACCACATTGGGAATATAATTAGTTATCATTTTTATTGGTATTATATTATAATGCATGGAATTATCTTGACACATAATGCACATTGGGGTCATGAAACTTCCAAACAATATTTTAGGTTTCATTTTGTCATTTTTACTTATTGTTTCAGAATCCCTATGCTTCGGGATACTCTGCCAAAATTTTAGGCATGGTGGCCTTGGGAGATGAATTTGTAGTAAGTTACATGAGTTTTTTATGTTATTCAATTAAATTTAATCATGTTTTCTTTAACAATTTGAGATTTTAGTAGAGTTTTTATGGGGTTTGATTTGGCTAAATGGGTCAACTATCTTTGGTTGAAAAAAGGGGGTTCCTTCATGGATCGAAATTGATTTTTGTAAAATAGAGGAAGTATGTGGGAATAGTAGAATATCCTTTATGTAATTCATTTAAGGACTCCAATTAAGTAATTTATTTTAATTTTTTTTATACTTTAGATATATACAAACTAGGTTTTGTCCTTAGTAGTAAACCTAGTCTATTATTTCACTAGCTTACCAATATTTTTTTAAGGTAGATGGAAATATATATATATATATGTGTGTGTGTGTGTGTGTGTGTGTGTGTGTGTGTGTGTGTGTGTGTGTGTGTGTGTGTGTGTGTGTGTGTGAGAATAGTAGAATATACTTTATGTACTTCATTTAAGGACTCCAATTAAGTAATTTATTTTAATTTTTTTAATACTTTAGATATATACAAACTAGGTTTTGTCATTAGTAGTAAACCTAGTCTATTATTTCACTAGCTTACCAATATTTTTTTAAGGTAGATGGAAATACACACACACACACACACACACACACACACACACACAACCACACACACACACACACACACACACACACACACACACACACACACACACACACACACACAGAGACACACACACACACACACACATATGGAACCCTAACTATTTTGAGTGACTTTAACTTATTGTTTCATTTTATATGGAATCCATTATATAAAACATCCATAATATATAATGGGTATAAGTTATGCACATACATTTTTATAGTAATACTATTTTTTTGGGTTTATTTTTATTTTATTGTGCCATTTTGTGAAGTTCATAGTTGTGCATTATTTTATTGGGATTTAGTTTGTAAACTGACATTATGTTTTGAAACCCTAATTATATGCATTCATGTTTTAGGTAATGTCATTTTATTTTTATAAAACTTATTTTTTATCATGAAAACATGGCATGGTTAAGGGTAGTTACATTTATTGATCCTCTAGGTGTTTCAAAATGATCATTAGGGTTTGAAAAAATAATATCTTATTATTATTATTAGATTTTCATTATAATGTTGGACATAATTTTATTTCATGATTTAGTCATTATGAATTAACTTAGGTTTAGTAATTCTTATCTAAATTATTTGTGATATTTTGACCATGATGTATGATTTTATTCTAGTCATTTGGATTTGACTTATGTTGGGAAGTTTTGATCAGTTGACTACCTTTATCATTATGATTTCATTTGATTTAATTATTACATTTATTTAATGATAATTGAATCTTCTTCCTTTTTTGGTAAAGTCTATTTCAATTAAAATTACCCATAGATTTTCATTGGGTGTTAAGTTAACATTTTTAGTTGTCTAAAGTTATTTTATTCTTTTGAGAGCTTTTATTCTATCTCATTCATATTTATTAAATTGGTATTTGAAGATGATTGTAATATAATTAGACAACACAGATTTATGGGTAATATTATAAACATCAAATAGAATATGGCTCATTAATCAAAACGATTAGAAGAATAAGTAGTGGTCATAATCATGAAACAAGCTAATGGATCTTGGTGAGATGGAATATTAACATGTGGTTCATTTCTTTTTATTACATGATTTTTCATTTGTGCCATGATCAGTGTGTTTCAATCATCCTTTCTCCACCATTTCTCTACTAACTTGATCTATATCCAACTAATGGTTGGTCTCATTAGGATTGGAGGGATGGATTTGGATTAATTGGATTGTGTGTAAAAGATTATCGATATACTTATTTTTCATCTTTAAGTTTTGATAGTTGATTCTAAATTAGTTAAATTATTCATGTAATTAGCTTCATTAATTATATTTTTGATATAATGTAAGTTAATGTTATTTTTAACTTCTATGTTATTGTAAATATTCATGTTGACCTATGATTGTGGTTAGAGGTTGATATTCATATTATCCCATTATTATTTATATTATAATTTGCATATGGAATCCTACAAGTTCATAGAGGTGTGTGATATTGTGAACTTTAGTTATAAAATCTATTTTAGATTTATAATTATTTATTGTTATTAATGTAATTAGATTTATAAGGGAACTTATAAAGGTAAATTATTAAATCTAGAAGATTGATGCATTTTAATTGCAAAGTTGTATTGGTTATTTAGTTGTCTTATAATGTTGAAATGTATTCATTAATTTAATTTCAAGTTGATAAGACTATCCAACATTGGTTTATTATTGAGTTCATGAATTTGAACTAGCTAGATATTTTAAGTTTTAACTAGTTGTTTTTGAACTTAGTTATAAGAATTACTTGTGATGTTATATGTGAATATTTTGATACTAATGAACATAAGGAGTTAGAAAATAATATTTTTATGTTAAACATAAATGGTTTATATCTCAATTATAATTTAATAAGTCAAGTTTACTTTTAATAATTCATAATGTATTGATAATTATGCTTATTAAAAATGAATAATGTTATCAATCAAGTAAAATACTTTGTGTTGATAATTTTTATAAATCTATGTGTTTTGACATCTAACCTTGAGTGTAAACAAGGAATTTACTAGTACCTTAAACTATCCAAACCTCCATTCAAGATATGGACTAACTAACGAGACTGTGTTTATGACTTTTGAGGAAGATATTTGTGTCAATAATTTTATAAGGATTAATATTGACATATTCAATTTCAATCATAAGTTGGTGTCTTAAAATTATTAATTAATTAATAAGGTTTTTATTAATACATGAAGAGTTATAATTATTAATGGGACTCTTGATATAGATTAAACTAAAAGAATAAAAGAAGTGCTAAAGGAAATATATTTCTTTTAAATAATATTATAGGATAATCATTCCAATTGGAAATTATTATATCCCTATTGGAGTACATTGTATTGTTTTGTATAGCCTTCTATAAACTCTTTGAACTTTATTTAAAACTAATGATATTTAAATCTTATGCATATAATATAAAATCTTGGAAATAAGTTACGAATAATTAAGTTATTAAATGATTTAATAATAATTGTTATTATAAATCAAGGCATATTATGATAGAATATCATTGGCTTTATATTTCAAATGGATCATTAGAATATTAACAAGCTAAAATATATCATTATGTTGAAAGGAAAATTTCTAATCTAAAGTATAAAACAACAATGTTATGCTTATTATAGGGTCATTGACCTATGATTAAAGCATTTAATTCCATTATAAAATAATTAAAAGTAAAATTAGTAAAAAGGATTTTAGTTATTGTAACTTTTAATGAGTATTGAGTACTTTGAAATTATATGGCATTTATAAAAATAATGTTTGGAAATAAAAGAGAAAACCTGGTGCCAATGTTTTAACTCAGGTCAGATCCTTAGGTTGGCATGCATTGGCATGTGCTTATAACCATGCCTTGTAGATTGGTAAGATGTTCAAAAATGGAACATAATAATGGTTGTTTAAAAATCTCATGAACATTAATCAATACATACTTACCTTAGGTAATTAATTCCCAAAATCATCCTCTACTTTTTGTGAATTCATATAGTGTTCTTAATAATGGCTCTGTGTTGCTTTTTTAAATTGTTCTTTTTCCTTGATATTTTATTTTTTATCTTGAAATTATATATCTTGATTATAAAATATTAGTATGATGATTTTTATATTTAATCTATTTTATCTCTACCTATGTTTGTTAAATTTTTGATGAATTACCCAATGAGGTGTTGGTTATTCTATAGCCAGTGTAGGTATTGAGGTAAGGACATAAGGTAGTGACATATATATTAGGAAGGGCATAATAAGTACATGGATATTCATGCATATGTGTGTCTATACTAAAATACTTATATCTAAATACTAAGTGGTTAAAATTCTTTTTAATAAAGTCATTGTTAGGTTATGTACTTGATCTATTTCTTGTGGTGGCTATGACATAGCTATGAATCTCATTAGGTTTTTCATGGTAAACTCTGGTTGTAAATTTTTATTATAGTTACATATCTTGACACTAAAAAATATGTGGTTTTTACATATCCTTTCCTCCTCTATGAGGTGTGAAACTTAACACACACACATAAATTTTTTGGATACTAATAGTACTAGATAATGATCCCCATAACTCTTGGTGTATAAATTTGGACCAGATACAAAAATATCATGCCTAAAGTTTATAACTATTTCTTGACTCCCACATACAACAAATATCTTCTTTAATATAACACACGGATAGATGTGCTTACCATGTGTGACTTGTTAAAATCTATCTACAAGCTTAGATAACTTTGGAGGGAAACATTTACACACACATTATCTAGTACAATAGAACCATCGATTGTCTAATTTGGCACCCTAGTCTTGTATGGAATAATGGTAGGACATCCATGGAATAGTCCACTAATTATACTCATTCCTCATTAATAGTTCACTAAGTTAGTGTTCTAACAAAACACAACTACTAAAATGTTAGCAACATTTAATTAAAGAGGCCACAATGGAACCTAAGACAAATAAACCCCTAAATAACCCATTTTCCTTTAGGGAGTACATTAGGCAAAAAAAATGGTCTAAAACTAAAAAATACAAAGAATTTGACATGTACATATTTTAGAGGCACTTCTCACAACTAATTACGACCATGATAAAACAACCATAAAATGGTGATGGATGAATTATATGCATGGGAAGAATAGTATTTTTGACATCTTTAGACAATTCTAGTTTCTATAATGTACCACTATGAACCTATAGTATAGTTTCAAAAGAAAATACTATCAAAATAACCAGGCATTCCAAATCGGGTTTAACAAATAAACACTTATCTATCTAGGAATTTATTAATAAAATGGGTTTGGAATTGGCTCACTAAAAATGGGAAATGATCAAATTTTAGCTAATTCAATTTTCTTATGACAATTTAAGGTTAAAATGAGACACTATCAACCCCCAAATTGAGATAATTCATCTCAAGTTTATTTTAGTAGGCAATTTTGAAATGAATTTACAACCAAAAAGATAATGAATTTTGATAGTTACCTCCAGAAATGGATTCACCAAAAGACATCTAGATGAGGAAAATTTATAATAGCTGTAAAATCAATTTATATTATGATAGAGTCATATGTTTTGAGTTTTCATTTATGTAAAATGACTATTACAATTTTTTATCTAAGTCAGATTCTGGGTTAACTTAAGTTGATTTTTAAAATAAATGATTTAATATTCACTTGCACTAACTTTCATTAAAGTAAGTTATTCATTCCTTTGATTAACCAATAGATAAAAATGGGTGATATATTATATTATCACATGCCACAACATTAGTAACACACATCTTGAATCGTTCAATCCCTTTTATGTGTAGTTTACAAATGGCAAAGGTGATCATCTATAGATGATTTATCACTAAGGTCTCTGATAAGGAATACAACTCTCAACAAGTTCATGATAATAAATTTAAATAAATTATAGTAGGAATAAAATACAATAATTATTTTATCATTATATTCATATTTTAATATTAATGTTTAATATCAAAGGTTTACTTCAGTGTCCAAAAACTAGCCACATGAGCTTTCAAGTTTTAAGGATACCTATTATGGCTTAATCATGACTATGATTATAGATATAAATAATCCATAAACTATTAGTTATAGTAACACCTTAAATTAATCATAATTTTAATCATTTTACACTAAAATTTATTGATGCACAACAATGAGGTCTTCACGCCAAAAACATCCGAAAAATAAGATTTTTTGTGAAATCCCAACACTATGATTCCATCATAACTTTCATAAAAAATGTATAGTGATTATAAACATTATACTCTTACAAAAATCCTTCCAAATGAAAATTTGATAGATTATTTTTGTGAAATAAAAATTTAAGGGTTTGATTAATCTAACATATAATTAAATTTTATGACATTACAAACATTTCAAACATGTGATCCAAAATTTTGTTTAATGAAATATTCAATTCCCTCTTTTCCAAATGGTACATATTATTTGGTTTCATAATAATCTATAAATACTTTTAAGGGGATAAATTTAGTTTATATCAATAACAAAAAATCTTGGTTACTATTTAGTATTATATTGTCATCAAAACTCCATGCATTTAATACTAAAATAAAAGTACAATCTAATTTTTAGAAGAGTATAATACAATTGTTTCTATTTATTTAGTAATGATAATATAGTAAGTACAAGGTCATATCAAATATTTTATTCTATTATTAAATAAATAATTAATACATTAAAATCTTTCCCTAACATAATAAATAACAGAAATGCTTTGTGTGATTTGAAACAAAAACCAAACTTCATGTTGAATCCTACATTAAAATTACATAGTAAATGTGTCAAATTTAATTTAAGTGAAGTGAAACAATAATTAACAAGTTATACATGGCATAATTAATTCAACCAATAAAATTAAAAAATTTAAATTTAAATATTAATAGAAAGGATTAGATATTATTAAAAGATTCTATTTCAACTTAATTACATAAACCCAATACAAATTTTCATTCAAAAGATAACTCGTGAATGGATATAAACTAGACATAATATTAAACAATTTCCCAATTCAACTCCCACCTCAAGCCCATGAATACTTATCATAACACTATAAAATCAATTGATGTTAGGTAAAGGTAATTAATCAATTCTAATCACATAATAATGTAAGATAAATCAATTTTAAACAAAAATTCCTACTAGGTATTTCAGCCAAATAAGGTTTATACCCTCAAAATATTTATTAATTCTTGAACATATTTAAAATTGATCATTGTGATGCCATGTGTGCACATATTTATATTTTTATTGATAACTCTGTGTGTGTGTGTGTGTGTGTGTGTGTGTGTGTGTGTGTGTGTGTGTGTGTGTGTGTGTGTGTGTGTGTGTGTGTGTGTGTGTGTGTGTGTGTGTGTGTGTGTGTGTGTGTGTGTGTGTGTTTGTGTGTATTAATGAAGTGAATCAATCCAATAAATGCATATGTAATGATATGCATTTATCTCATCTAAGAGAACATTCTATTATCAATAAATCCAAAGGTATGGTATTATAAATCAAAATTTACCATGAAACCATATTATATTAATATTTAGAATTTGCCTATAAATTTTACCACTCCCCAACATAAAGTTATTATAATGCAACAAGGGAAGTTGTACACTAGGATTTTAACTTACATAATAATCTTATCGATGATGAAGTTCATTATAAGGAAACATAATTTATCCTTAATTATAAACCATACCGCAAGGCCATAGCTCATAGATAAAGTTTTTCAAACAATTCACATTACTTCTACAATATTTCACATTTTGATATTACATCTATTTTAGGCTTCACCACTATTCCAGTTATAAATTTAAATTTCTTCTTATTATTTTATGAATAAAATTAAGGAAACCAACCACATGGTGCTTAAAGTAAAAATTTATGTATAAGATAAGTAATAAAATATATCCTAGGTGTGACATCATGGAATTTTTTTTCAAATAGTTCATGGGACTTTTAAAGGCTCTTTTTACAACACAACCATCTAGGCTTTACTATTAAACCAACTAGGAATATAAATCTATATTTATTTATTAATGAAATTAAAATATTATTCATGGTGTGACATTAACCTAAGGACATTTCAAAAACCTATTATCTTGCATACTTTACACTAACACATCATGCACTGGTCAAAGACTTGGATCTCCTATACATAACACGGAAACCAAAAAAAAAAAAAAAAAGCATATTTAGTTTATGTATTACTTCAAATAATTGTAATTTATAAATTAGGAAATCCAACCTGTGAGGAATGACTCCACAAAAAGAAACTATCCATAGGATAGAATAAGGTAAATTTGACCAAATATAATTGGTTATAAAAATTAATAAAAATAAGCTTTATCAAATTCTAAGGAAACATCAACATGACTGCCAACTAAAATTTCTATGTTAAAGAATATTTAAATCTATAGTTTCTATGTCATTTTTCATAGAGACATTTTTGTCTAATGGTTTGCATGTAATGACCCATATGTCAAGATTTTTTTGGGTTATAAATTCCATCTATGTAAGGAATAAATACTTGGCATTAATACAATGAACCCCAATATCTAATAATCTATATTACATAAAATAATTTCCAAGAGTGATGTTTTATACATACTAAAGGTGTTATAGTAAATAAAATATACATATTTCCCAAGGATCTCACACAAGTTAATTTAATATAGATTGGTTTGTATATTCCCAAGGAAAAATAATATTAGCTTATTAATATTATTTAAAAAGCTATTAATTTTAAGAAAATAGGACTAGAAGGGCAACATGCATAATAAATGCATTACCCATAGCCCTACATTGATATGGCTTACCCATTCCATCTATAACCCCAAAAAATATGCAAAATACTATTTACCTAAATTAATATATGGTGACATAATTTCCTTCTCTTAATTACTCCAACTCTTCCTCTCTTACTAGTCAAATATGATTCAAAATTTAAATTTACTCTTCTTTTTAATGCTCCACATGGTAAAATAAGTGACTTCAATTGATATTGACATATGATTGTATGTTAATTCTAAGATACCTACCAATGGAATAAAATGGTGCTCATATTCAAATGCATGATGATTATGGAATAATTTATAATCATATTTGACTTTGGACTAATATGTTATTCATGATTTGCTAAGACATTCATTGAGGACAATGCTACTATCCTTAATTTGATAGTTATGCTTTCATGGTTGTGTTTTTGTAAGCGTAACTAGATTATGTAAATGATAAGTTATTATTTATCAATATAATAATTATTTCCATATGCTACAATTTAGTCTGATTTTATATATGTTAGATGACATATTGGTCTCACTCCATATGTTTAATATTTAAAGTTAGGTTTTGGGTACGAATATCATTGTGTGGAACAATTCACAACACTAGGACAAATTTTGGAAATATTTAGGTTGTTTCAGGTTTTGATTCAGCTTTTTAGTACAAATGTTATTATGTAGCACAATCCAAAACACTGGTAAAATTTTCAAAAATCTCTAGTTTGTTTCATATTTTAATTTGAGTTTCCTTTATCAATATATTTTTGTGGTACAATTCTCAATACTAGGAAAAATTTTAAAAATATTTGGGGTTTTACTTAATTTGAGTCAATTTTTTAATACTAATGTTGTGCATAGTAATATTTTCAACATTGGGAAATTTTTTATAAATATTTAGGGTGTTTAATATTTTTTTCAAGTTTCCCATACCAATGTTGTTGCAAATCACAATTCACAACACTAGGACCAATTTTTAAAATGTTTTGGGTGTTGCATATTTTGATTTAGGTTTCCCATGTGAATGCCATTTTATAAATAAATTTAAAACATAGAAAAATTTCATAAATATTTGGGGTGTTTTATATTTTGAATCAGGTTTCCCCTACTAATGTCATTATGTAACATAATTCACAATACTAGGATAAATTTCAAAAATATTTAGAAATGAATGTTTCATAGTTTGAGTTATTTTTATCATAAAAATGTCATTTTGAATTTTAATTCACAACATCGGGACAATTTTTAACAATATTTTGGGTGTTCAATATTATAATTTTGGTTTTTGGTACCAATGTCATTATGTGGTATAATTCGTAACACTTGAGTAATTTTCATTAAAAATTAGGGTGTTTTATTGTTTGAGTTAGCTTTGTTTGTAATAATGTCTTTAAGTGATGTAATTTATAATACTAGCGAAAAAATTATAAATATTAAGTTTAATATTTTAATTCAATTTTGTTGAGGGAGACTCATTGAACATCATTAATGCTTTGTAAGGAAAAACTATACCCTCCAATATTATTAAGGACATAATTAATGACATGAAGCATATCTTAAAGGATATACTTGATTTCCAACTCATACACCCTTACAAGGAAGGAAACATGGTGGCCAACCTCCTCACCAACATTGGAGTCAATCTCCACCTTTTAACAAACTATCACAATGTAGGTAGTGTCCCCTATAATGTCCTTAATGTTATCCATAATGAAATTACCTATGCGGATTAAAAAATAATCTCTTCACATGTGCATGATATCACCTTGATAAGGTGGATCCTAATCAATATGATCTATAATCATTAAAAATAAGGGGTTTTAATTATTTTTATAAGCCATTAGTGGGACTTACTACCCATTTATGCCTTACTCATTTTCTCCCCATCCAAAAACTTCATCTCTCTTGTTTCGACTCTACATTCTCAGTCTTAATGGGTAGCAATCAGGATTGACTGGAACCAACATCTAGAAAGGAGGTCCATGAGTAAAATAAGGTTTGGAATAAGCTCAAAAAGGGGAGACTCATAGAATTTATGGGATGGGTCACTAAGCATAATGTTGAGATTTCTTGAGACTTCATGGTAGCTGAGACAAAGTTGAATGTTTCCATGCATGGCATCAACATTAATGTCTTAGAAGATTTAATTAGTGATGTAATAGGAATGTCATGCATAGGTGATAAGGAATTTAAAAACCATTTAAAAAATTAAGAGTCCCAATAATGGTTCTTTAGAATAAATGATTTCATACAGATAGACAAAAAATGTTTACCATGGGCTGACCTCCCACATTATTAGCCAGAAATTTGCATTCAAAACATGTGGTAAATGATGGTGGAAGGTAAATATAAACTTATCTTTTCCCACCATTTTCTACTTCTCAATCATTTCATTAGGTATTAAATCAGTCTTCCCTATTTCTTTCTTAAGACTCTTGAGAGGACTATCTTACTTCACCAAGTAAATGATGCAATTCCCTTTCTACATCAAGGTTTGATCCTCCTTGTTAAACATAGACAAGACATTTTAAGTTGGGATGTTCCCCTTAGGGGTTACTCTTTTGGGGAGGACTCCTCAATGATGGATCCAGTTGAGGGATCCCACCATCCTAATTTTACCCCATATAATAGCTTATCATAGTTTCCCTATATGACCTCCCTCTCAAATTATTGTTTATTACCAAATCAAAACCTATTGAAATAGGGATTCTTACAAAATCAACATGCAAAGGTAAATCCATGGTTATAGATGAGATGGAAAGAAACAAAAAAAAGATGGAAAAAATTAACTCAAAGGTGCAACAAGTAGGTTTTGGCCTAGCCAAACACATCCAGGATTAGAATGAATTACATAGATAGGCTGAAGTAATTGTTCAAGCCTCTTTTCACTCTACTCATCTCCCATAGTCCCCTATTATGACTTAACCTAAGGTTTTAAAATCCTCCCCCTAGGGCTCCTCCAAGGGAGTCCCCAAAAAATAGTCTCCCATGAAGGTAAAAGGTAAAAATTAACCTAGAATGATCCTTCCTAATGAATCAATTGAAGCCCTTCAAAATTACACTTAGGCCAAATTTTCAAAGGACAAACCAACCATCCCAGTGAAGGACACTGTTGAATTTGATGACCCTCAAGAAGGAGCCTCCTCCTAATTCTTTTAGGTTTTCCTATTTTTTTCTTCTATTATAAGTACTACATTTTGATTTTTGGTTTCCTAGCCCTAGTTATCCTTTTTAAACTTTTGCAATGCACTGTTGTGATTTTAGGTCCTTGTAAAACATGAATTTTATCATATTAAATAAAAAATTACTTCGAATCATTTTTTATTTTATCAATGTTGTTTTTTGGCACAATTCAAAACACTTAGAAAAAATTGGATTTTTTTAAGGTGTTGCATATTTTGAGGGAAGTTTCTTGTACCAATATTTTTACATATCACAATTCACAAATGGATGAATTAATATATATATATATATATATATATATATATATATTTGGGGTGGTAAAAATTTTAAGTCAAGTTTCTCATGCTGATGTTGTTGAATATTAGAATTTACAACACTGAGATAGAATTCATAAAAAAATATGTGTTTCATATTTTGAGTTAGGTTTCCCATACCCTATGTATCATAATTCACAACATTAGGATAAATTTTAAAAATATTTGATTTGATGCATATTTTCAATTACATTTCCCACACAAATGTCATTGTGCATCAAAATTCTCAAAACTAGGACAAATTTAAGAAATATTTGGGTTTTTTCATATATTGATTTAGGTTTTCTACACCAATGTCATTTTAAGTCATAATTTATAACACTAGGAAAAAATTTAGAACTATTTGGGTGTTGCATATTTTGAGTCAAATTTTCCACACCAATGACATTATGCAACACAATTTTTAACTCTAGGAAACATTTAGGAAATATTATTCATGTTGCATATTTTGAGTTATTTTTTGGTACCTTGTTATTATATATGACAATTCACAACACTAGTATTTTTTATAAAATATATATGATATTTCATATTTTGATTCAAGTTTTTGATACCAATGTCATTATGTAGAATAATTCACAACACTAGGATAAATTTTAAAAATATTTGAGGTGTTATGATTTTTGAGATAGTTTTACCCTACCAATATCATTACACAGTATAATTTGTAACATTAGAATGAATTTTAGAAACATTTTAGGTGTTGTATATTTTGATTTAGGTTTCCCATAAAAATGTAGTTGCATAGCATATTTCATAACACTAAAACAAATTTTAGAATTATTTTAGGTGTTTCATGTTTTGAGTTAGGTTTGTCATACTAATGTCATTGCACAATATAATTCACAACATTAGGACAAGATATGGAAATTTTTGGGTGTTTCATATTTTGAGTCAAGTTTACCTAACCAATATCATTATGTGTCATAATTCCCAACTCTCAAACAAATTTCATAAATATTTTTGTTTTAACATAGTTTAATTCAGGTTTCCCACACCAAAGTGGTGTAATACTCAACATGGGAAACAAATTTAAAATATTTTGTGTGCTACATATTTGGAGTTAGGCTTCTCATTTCAATGTCATTGCATAAAGTAATTTACATTACTAGAACAAATTTTATAAATATTTGGTTTGTTACATTTTTTACTCAGGTTTCTAATACCAATGTCGTTATGTTGTGTAATTCAAAACACTATGACAAAATTTAGAAATATTTTAGTTGTTATATATTTTGAGTCACTTTTCTAATACCAATGTCATTAAGTGACATAATTTACAATGCTTAGAAAAATTTCAAAAATATTCTTAGTGTTCCATATTCTGAGTCATGTTTTTGGTATCAATCATGTTACATGACCCAATTCACAACACTGTGACAATTTTTATAAATGTTGTGTTGAAGATTTTGTGTTAGGTTTCACAAACAAATGTCATTATATAGAACAATTTGAAACATTGAGAAAATTTTCAAAAAAAGATTAGATGTTACATATTTTGAGTCATGTTTTCTATACTAATGTCATTGCTTGGCATAATTGACAACACTTTGATAAATTTCATAAATATTTGGGGTGTTACAAATTTTTAGTTAGGTTTCTAATACCAATGTGATGTTTTGGGATAATTTTAAAAATTAGGGAAAATTTTAAAAATAATTTTGTCATTGCATATTTTTTCTATTTTCATATACCAACATTGTTGTATGGTGGAATTCATAACATTGATAGATTTTGAAAATATCTGGGGTGTTACATATTTTGAGTCTGGATTCCAATACCAATGTTATTGTGTGGTCTAATTCATAACACTAGGAGAAATTTTTAAAATATTTTAGGGCTAACAAATGTTGAGTTGAGTTTCCCATACCAATGCCATTGCACAATATAATTCATAATAATGGGATATATTTAAGAAGTATTTCTCATGTTACATATTTTGAGTTAATCTTCTCATACCAATGTTATTTCAAGAATAAATTCACAAAATTAGAAAAAAATTATAAATATATTGGTTTTTGCATATTTTGAGTTGATTTTCCCCTACTAATGTCCTTACATATTGCAATTCAAAAAACTTGTATAATTTTCAAAAATATTTGGGGTGTTGCATATTGTGTGATGTAATTCATAACATTTGGACAAATTTAATAAATATTTTAGGTGTTGCATATTTTGAGTTAGATTTATTGGTATAAATGTTTTTAATCAACACAATTTGTAATGCTAGGAAAATTTCTAGAAAGGGTTATTTCATATTTTGAATCATATTTTGAGTCAAGTTTCCTATACTAATGTGTTTGCATATCATAATTCACAACGTGGAAAGATTTCAAAAATATTTGTGTTGTTGCAAATTTTGAGTCAGTTTTCTCATGCCAATGTCATTACATGTTACAATTTATAACACTGGAATATAATTCATAAAAAAATTTGGTCTTGAATAGTTTAATTTAGGTTTCCCATAACCATTGCATCATAATTCACAACATTGGAATAAATTTTGAAAATATTTGAGGTGATGTATATTTTGAGTTTTTTTTTTCAACACTAATGCCATTATGCATCACAATTCACAAAACTAGGACAAATTTAAGAAATATTTGGGTTTTTGCAAATTTTTAGTTAGGTTTACTATACCAATACCATTTCATGTCATAATTTACAACACTGGGACAAACTTTAGAAATATTTGGATTTTGAAAATTTTTAGTTAGGTTTCCTATACAAACATCATTATGCAACATAATTAATAACACTGGGAAAAATTTAGGAGAAAATTTTGGTGTTACATATATTGAGTCAGTTTATAGTACTATGTCATTTCATAGCACAATTCACAATATTGGTATTTTTAAAAATATTTGGGTTTTTTCACATCTTTATTTTGATTTCTAGTACCAATGTCATTATGTAGTATAATTCAAAAACTAGGACAAAATTTTAAAAAAACATTGGGTGTTGCATATTTTTAGTTAGGTTTACCTTACCAATGTTGTTACATGGTGAAATTCACAACATTAGGATGAATTTTATAAATATCTAGGGTGTTTCATATTTTGAGTCAATTTTCCCATAGGAATGTGTCATGAACTAACCTTGTATCCCATTTTGGACATTGGATATTATCTTATGTTAGCATTTTTTGATAGAACTTGGACTAATAGTTGTTATTGTTGTTCTTATTTTTAGGTGGTTGTGATGTAGGTACCATGGATAGCTGATGGATATGCTATTTCATCATTGAGGCTCATATAAGATCTATTGTATCATGATATGTATACTAATTACATTGGATTAATTTTATATTATTTTATGTATATGTTGCTTTATCTTGCTTACTTTATTGTATGATATTTCTTAGAATGTCTCACTAATGCTTATTGGCGTTGATCACTTTTACAATGGTTGATTGTGCCTCGTAGGGCATGCACGGGTTCATGGTTATCAAGATTAAATATTTCCCTTCTTAGATATAGTTGATTATAATTGATTATCATTTCATGTCTAATTATTCATGTTAGGTTATTATTATCATATCGATAGCACTCAGATACTTTTGATATCTTATTTGGTGGATGCAAACATCAGGTTGTTAGCTAGGATCGATATTGGGTTTGGACATCTTGGGTATATCATGGGTATATCGACATGGATAACATGTATTACATAACACTAATACATTGAAGTCATATACCCCTTATGTTATTTATTTTTTACATTATTGGTCTCATCTTGTTTGGTGCATGTGGGTTCTATTTTTAATCCCTATTTCAGATTATCAAGTTTCTCATCATCATTCTACATGCCTATCTTGGTATGCATGAGGTCATTCTCACACACTGGCTAATTTTTATGGGTGTCATTCACACATGTTGATAAAGACCTAAGGAAGTGGCTTATTTTAGTATTTGGTTACCCTTGGTTTCGTGTGTTGATTATTTCCTAGGACATTATTATTTATATGGCCTATCTTTTACCTTAGCTAGAGTTAGGTTCATCTAAGACTGTGTAGACCCCTCAAGCTAGAGTTGGGGGTTGATATTTAAAGTTTGGGTCGATGTTGTGATTTTGACTAAATCATATCTTAATGATCTTACTTATTTTACTATTATCTAATTGGATAGATTATTATTATTATTATTATTATTATTATTAACTTTTATTTGGCCTTATTTGGTTTACATATTTCCTTTTATTTGGCCTTACATGGTCATATAATAATATCTTTTAAGAACAAAAATTATAAATATTAAGTTTAATATTTTAAATCAGTTTTGTTGAGGGAGACTCATTGAACATCCTTGATATGTAGGTAAAAAATATACCCTCCCATATTATTAAGGACATAATTAATGACATGAAGCATATCTTAAAGGATATACCTGATTGCAAACTCATACACCCTTGCAAGGAAGGAAACATGGTGGCTAACCTCCTCACCAACATTGGAGTCGATCTCCACCTTTTAACAAACTATCATAATGTAGGTAGTGTCCCCTAAAATGTCCCTAATATTATGCATAATGAAATTACCAATGTAGATTAAAAAAATAATCTCTTCACATGTGCATGATCTCACCTTGATGAGGTGGATTTTAATCAAGCTAATCCATAATCATTGAAAAGAAGGGGTTTTAGTTATTTTTAAAAGCCATCCATGGGATTTACCACCCATTTGTGCCTTACTCATTTTTTCCCCATCCAAAAACTTCATCTCTCCTATTTTGACTCTACATTCTCAGTCCTAATGGGTAGCAATCAGGATTGACTGGAACCAACATCTAGCAAGGAGGTCCATGAGTAAAATAAGGTTTAGAAGAAGCTCAAAAAGGGGAGACTCATAGAATTTATGGGATGGGTCACTAAGCATAATTTGTTGAGATTTCTTGAGACTTCATGGTAGCTTGGACAAAGTTGAATGTTTCCATGCATGGCATCAACATTAATGTCTTAGAGGATTTAATTAGTGATGTAATAGGCATGTCATGCATAGGTGATAAGGAATTTAAAAACCATTTACAAAATCAAGAGTCCCTATAATGGTTCTTTAGAATAAATGATTTCATATAGATAGATAAAAAACTTTTACCATGGGCTGACCTCCCACATTATTGGCCAAAAATTTTCCTTCAGAACATGTGATAAATGATGGTTGAAGGTAAACATACACTTATCTTTTCCAACCATTTTCTACTTCTCAATAATTTCATTAGGTATTAAATCAGTCTTCCCTATTTCTTGCTTAAGACTCTTGAGAGCACTATCCTAATTCACCAAGTAAATGATACCAATCCCTTTCTACATCAAGGTCTGATCCTCCTGGTTAAACATAGACAAGACATTTTAAGTTGGGATGTTCCCCTTAGGGGTTCCTCTTCTGGGGAAGACTCCTAGGAGGACTCCCCGATGAATGATCCAATTGAGGGATCCCACCATCCTAATTTCACTCCTTGGAATAGCTTATCATAGTTTACCTAGATGACCTCCCTATCAAATTATTGTTTATTACCAAATTAAAACCTATTGAAATAGGGACGCCTAAAAAATCAACATGGAAAGGTAAATCCATGGTTATAGAGGAGATGGAAAGAAATAAATAAATGATGGAAAACTTTAACTCAAAGGTGCAACAAGTAGGCTTTGGCCTAGACAAACTCATCTAGGATTGGAATGAATTACATAGATAGGCTGAAGTAATTGTTCAAGCCTTTTTTCACTCTACTCATCTCCCACAGTCCCCTATTATGACTTAACCTAAGGTTTTAAAATCCTCCCCCTAGGGCTCCCCCAAGGGAGTCCCCCAAAAATAGTCTCCCATGAAGGTAAAAGGTAAAAAGTGACCCAGAATGATCCTCCCTAATGAATCGATTGAATCCCTTAAAAATTGTACTTAGGCCAAATTTTCAAAGGACAAACTAACCATCCCAGTGAAGGACACTGTTGAATTTGATGAGCCTCAAGAAGGACCCTCCTCTTAGTTCTTCTATGTTTTCATATTTTTTGCTTTTATTATAAGTACAACATTTTGATTTTTTTTCCCAGCCCTACTTGTCCTTTTTAAACTTTTGTAATGCAATGTTGTGATTCTAGGTCCTTGTAAAACATGGATTTTATCATATTAAATAAAAAAGTATTTTGAATCAATTTTTCTTTTATCAATGTTGTTTTTTGGCACAATTCACAACACTTAGAAAAAAATGGAATTTTTTAAGGTGTTGTATATTTTGAGTGAAGTTTATTGTACCAATGTTTTTACATATCACAATTAAAACATGGATGAATTTAAAAAATATTTGGGGTGTTAAAAATTTTAAGTCAAGTTTGTCATGCTAATATCATTGAATGTTAGACTTTGTAACATTGAGATAGAATTCATAAAAAAAATTATGTGTTTCATATTTTGAGTTAGGTTTCCCATACTCCATGTATCATAATTCACAAAATTGGGATAAATTTTAAAAATATTTGAGGTGATGCATATTTTTAGTTAGGTTTCTCACACAAATGTCTTTGTGCATCAAAATTCTCAAAACTAGGACAAATTTAAGAAATATTTGGGTTTTTCCATATATTGAGTTACGTTTTTTACACCAATGTCATTTTAAGTCATAAATTATAACACTAGGAAAAATTTTAGAACTATTTAGGTGTTTCATATTTTGAGTCAATTTTTCCACACCAATGACATTATGCAACACAAATTTTAACACTACAAAAAATTTAGGAAATATTATTCATGTTGCATATTTTGAGTTAGTTTTTTGGTACCTTGTTATTATATATGACAATTCACAACACTAGTATTTTTTATAAAATATATTTTATATTTCATATTTTGATTCATGTTTTTGATACCAATGTCATTATGTAGAATAATTCACAACACTGGGATAAATTTTAAAAATATTTGAGGTGTTATGTTTTTTGAGTTAGTTTTACCCTACCAATATCATTACACAATATAATTTACAACATTAGAATGAATTTTAGAATAATTTTAAGTGTTGTATATTTTGAATTAGGTTTCCCATAAAAATTTAATTGTATAGCATATTTCATAACACTAAAACAAATTTTAGAATTATTTTAGGTGTTTCATGTTTTGAGTTAGGTTTGTCATACTAATGTCATTGTACAATATAATTCACAACATTGGGACAAGATATGGAAATTTTTGGGTGTTTCATATTTTGAGTCAAGTTTACCTAACTAATAGCATTGTGTGTCACAATTCCTAACTCTCAAACAAATTTCACAAATATTTTTGTTTTAACATAGTTTGGTTCAGGGTTCCAACACCAAAGTGGTGTAATACTCAACATGGGAAACAAATTAAAAATATTTTGGGTGCTACATATTTGGAGTTAGGTTTCTCATTTCAGTGTCATTTCATACATCAATTTACATTACTAGAACAAATTTTATAAATATTTGGTTTGTTACATTTTTTACTCAGGTTTCCAATACCAATGCCATTATGTTGTGTAATTCAAAACACTATGACAAAATTTAGAAATATTTTAGTTGTTATATATTTTGAGTCACTTTTCCAATACCAATGTCATTAAGTGACATAATTTACAATGCTTAGAAAAATTTCAAAAATATTCTAGGTGTTCCATATTCTGAGTCATGTTTTTGGTATCAATCATGTTACATGACCCAATTCACAAAACTGTGACAATTTTTATAAATGTTCTGTTGAAGATTTTGAGTTAGATTTCCCAAAAATATGTCATTATCTAGAACAATTTGAAACATTGAGAAAATTTTCAGAAAAAAATTAGATGTTACATATTTTGAGTCATGTTTTCTATACTAATGTCATGGCATGGCATAATTGACAACACTTTGATAAATTTCATAAATATTTGGGGCGATACAAATTTTTAGTTAGGTTTCTAATACCAATATGAATTTTTAGTATAATTTTCAAAATTAAGACAAATTTTAAAAAACAAATTGTCATTACATATTTTTTCTATTTTCATATACCAACATTGTTGTATGGTGTAATTCATAACATTGATAAATTTTGAAAACATTTGGGGTGTTACATATTTTGAGTCTAGTTTCCAATAACAATGTTATTGTGAAATCCAATTCATAACACTAGGAGAAATTTTAAAAATTTTATGGCTAACAAATGTTGAGTTGAGTTTCCCATACCAATGCCATTGCACAATACAATTCATAATAATGGGATAAATTTAAGAAATGTTTCTCATGTTGCATATTTTGAGTCAATCTTCTCATACCAATGTTATTTCAAGAATAAATTCACAAAATTAGAAAAAATATTATAAATATATTGGTTTTTACATATTTTGAGTTGATTTTCCCCTACTAATGTCCTTACATAGTGTAATTTAAAAAACTAGTATAATTTTCAAAACTATTTGGGGTGTTGCATATTGTGTGGTGTAATTCATAAAACTTGGAAAAATTTCGTAAATATTTTAGGTGTTTCATACTTTGAGCTAGATTTATTGGTATCAATATTTTTTATCCACATAATTTGTAATGCTAGGGAAATTTCTAGAAAGGGTTGTTGCATATTTTGAATCATATTTTGAGTCAGGTTTCCTATACTAATGTGATTGCACATCATAATTCAAAACATGGAAAGCTTTCAAAATTATTTGGGGTGTTGAAAATTTTGTGTCAATTTTCTCATGCCAATGTCATTCTATGTTACAATTCATATCACTATAATATAATTCATAAATAATTTTGGTGTTGAATAGTTTAATTAGGTTTCCCATACCCATTACATCATAATTCACAACACTGGAATAAATTTTGAAAATATTTGAGGTGATGTATATTTTGAGTTATTTTTTCAACACCAATGTCATTGTGCATCACAATTCACAAAACTAGGACAAATTTAAGAAATGTTTCGGTTTTTGCATATTTTTAGTTAGGTTTACTATACTAATATCATTTCATGTCATAATTTGTAACACTAGGACAAATTTTAGAAATATTTGGATTTTGTATATTTTGAGTAAGGTTTCCTACACAAACATCATTATTCAACACAATTAATAACATTGGGAAAAATTTAGAAGAAAATTTTGGTGTTACATATT
Source organism: Torreya grandis (assembly GCA_037957365.1). Taxonomy (NCBI): domain Eukaryota; kingdom Viridiplantae; phylum Streptophyta; class Pinopsida; order Cupressales; family Taxaceae; genus Torreya; species Torreya grandis. The sequence continues at coordinate 2,711,423 of JARHVA010002118.1, forward strand.
TTGAGTCAATTTATAGTACTGTGTCATTTCATAGCACAATTCACAATATTGGTATTTTTAAAAATATTTGGGTTTTTTCACATCTTTATTTTGATTTCTAGTACCAATGTCATTATGTAGTATAATTAAAAAACTAGGACAAAATTTTAAAAAAACATTGGGTGTTGCATATTTTTAGTTAGGTTTACCTTACCAATGTTGTTACATGGTGAAATTCACAACATTAGGATGAATTTTATAAATATCTAGATTGTTTCATATTTTGAGTCAAGTTTCCCATATAAATGTGTCATGAAATAACCTTGTATCCCCTTTTGGACATTGGATATTATCTTATGTTTGCATGTTTTGATAGCACTTGGAGTAATAGTTGTTATTGTTGGTCTTGTTTTTAGGTGGTTGTGATGTAGGTACCTGGATAATTGATGGATATGTTATGTCATGTTTGAGGCTCAGATAAGATCTATTGTATCATGATATGTATACTAATTACATTGGATTAATTTTATATTATTTTATGTATATGTTTTTTTAGCTTGCTTACTTTATTGTATGATATTTCTTAGCATGTCTCACTAATGCTTATTGGCATTGATCACTTTTACAATGGTTGATTGTGCCTCATAGGGCTTGCACGGGTTCATGGTTATCAAGATTAAATATTTCCCTTCTTAGATATAGTTTATTATAATTAATTATCATTTAATGTCTAATTATTCATGCTGATTTATTATTATCATATTGATAGCGCTCACATACTTTTGATATCTTATTTGGTTGATGCATGCACCAGGCTGTGAGCTAGGATCGGCATTGGGTTTGGACATCTTGGGTATATAGACATGGATAGCATGTATTATATAGTACTAATACATTGAAGTCATATACCCCTTGTGTTATTTTTTTTTCCATTATTGGTCTCATCTTGTTTGGTGCATATGCATTCTATTCTTATTCATTATTTTAGATTATCAAGTTTGACATCTTGGGTATATAGACATGGATAACATGTATTATATAGTACTAATACATTGAAGTCATATACCCCTTGTGTTATTTTTTTTTCCATTATTTGTCTCATCTTGTTTGGTGCATATGCGTTCTATTCTTATTCATTATTTCAGATTATCGAGTTTGTCATCATCATTATACATACATATCTTGGTATCCATGAGGTCATTGTCACACACTAGCTAATTTGTATGGGTGTCATCCACATATGTTCATCAAGCCCTAAGGAAGTGGCTTATCTTAGTATTTGGTTACCCTTGGTTTCGTGTGTTGATTCCTTTCCTAGGACATTATTATTTCTATGGCCTATCTTTTACCTTAGCTAGAGTTAGCTTCATCTAATATTGTGTATACCCATCAACCTTGTTAAATAATCCTAATCAACTTATATCATGGTTGATTATCTTCTTTGAGCTTTGATTGACTTAGGATGGTGTTGACTATTATTGAGGGTTGACATTTTATGTTTGGGTCGATGTTGTGATTTTGACTAAATCATATCTTAATGATCTTGCTTATTTTACTATTATCTAATTGGATAGATTATTATTATTATTGTTGTTGTTGTTGTTGTTTTTGTTGTTGTTTTGAAAAGGGATTATTATATGACCTTATAAGGCCAAATAAAAGTAAATATGTAAAAATAATCCTTAATCCTATAGCATGGAGTGCAGGGAGGAGAAACTGTTGTTTAGGATGGCATTTTGGTTTTAGTTCTAGTACATCAAATCCTATAGCTAGGCCATGGTAGCCTCCTATCATATCAATCCTAAAACTAACTATGATTAATACTAATTTCATTATATGTGTTTAAAACTATAAAAATGAATCAACCATAGATTGCTTTGCATCCCTTCCTCCTTTGCATTAAAAATATAAATGAATATGATTTTATGTTTTACTTATGCATTAACCTCTATGTGGGGATTAAATAAATTGGAAGTAAGTCCCCTTTATTCATACCGATAATGTTTTATATTGTTGTCCCTTACTTGAAAAGGATGATTTTGGGCCATGTCTAGAATAAAGCAAGTCAGTATGCCCTATTTTTATGAAACGAAGCTTAGACAAATTTTAATAGCTATAGATTAGTTGTTTGAATCAAATTAAATTGAAAATGAAACTCCTCCTTATTCCCTACCTTTATTATTATTTTTCCTATTGAATTAATTTAATGACTGGATCATCCCAAAGCTTTGAATGATTTGAATTCAAGATTTCTCTCTTTTTAATTTGTTTAGAAACCTGATTCTAACAAGTTAATCTTGTCATATGTTCTTGGGTTGGATTTTTAAATATATAGTACAAGTCATTGGAGATTGTTATTATTTCAACAAAATAAAATGGGAATGTTTTTCTTTTGTTTAGTGATTTAGTCAAATCATTTGATAGATTGTTGTCTTGAGTTTGAATTGAGTGTATATATACATATAACATTTATATGTTAGATCATGGACCAAGTCCTATTAGATTTTTATTATTCTGGTCAAGATTGAACCATGTTTAAATGTTTAGGAATGTTTATGGTCACGTAAAAATGATTTTAACCTAGATTTTGAATTGGGGGTCATATGAGGCTGTGAGACCTTATGATGAGCCCACAAAAATTATATTTATTAATTCTTAAACTTTCAATTGATTTTAACACCTTGATTTTTTTTTTGAAATCATTAATTACCATTATGGAAAAAATGGTGTATGCTTGGTATTCATGTGTTAACCAATTCCATGGATTGGGTATATTATACCCTGACTTATGATGTGATTCATCCACCATAAAAACATGATGTATGACTTGGGCATTACTTAGGCCATAGTTTGGCTGAGTGTTATGGATTTTGTATCCTTTTATCTTTTGTCTTTTTTGATGATTCTTTAAGTCTATACTAGTGGCTTATTATTATTTGTATATTTATTACCTCACTTGAGTACTTGGTTGTAAAAACCCTCCACCAAGTAGATGGTAGGGGTGGTAAAAGCCACCAATGGTTGGTCTCATAGGGGTCATTTTGACGGGTGTCCTCTTGGCAGTGTTCATCTACTTTGTCATTGCACATGGTTTTCATGTGGTAGCATCCCTTATTCATGTATATTAACATATGGTACAGGACCACTAGATTATGGTTGATTAATTATTTTTTTGTTGTAGTTCATCATGTTTGCTTATGTAGTTTTGTACTTTTTCTATGTCATAACAATGGACATTATTGATTATGTTATTGACATTGGAGGTATTCTTGTTGATAGTTGTTAGATCTTGTATAGATAAACAACTATAATTATTCCTTGATGATCATTTATGATGGGTTTTATTTATCATATGAATAATAGTATATTATAATGCTTTATGTTTAAATTGATCTTTCATATTTTTTTATGCCCATTTTTTAGTGACATACTTATAGTAGTCATGTAATTGGAAGAGGTTATTACTAGAGTAATTGTAATCGTAATGTCTTTAACCTTGAATTTACATGATGGTAAACTGTTGTTGTTTTATGATATGCTAAAACATATAGAGGTTTCGATTACTTATTGGAATAGTGGTTATGCATTTTAATTTCATAATAATCATTATTTAATGTTATTTTCAATGCATGGAATGCCTACTTAACCTTTAGACTTATCTATTGATTATTACGGTTATTTGATGATAGCTAACTATATTGGAATATATTATTATATTGGAACATGTTGTTAATGGTTAGATTTGGGATCAATCCAGTAGTCATAGGCAAGTTTGCAACCAATGTATGATTAAAGGTATATTCCTTACTGTTAATTTTTATTATGACATTTTATGAGACCTTGGTTTTACAATCATGACCTTGGATGAAATTAAGCATTGCAAAAGATAATGCAATTAGTCTCTTGGAGATTTTGATAAATGTTCTCATTACTATATTATAGTAAAGAATGTTTATTGGTTGTAATGTCATTTTAAGTGAGATTAATTCCATTTCTTAAGCAATGAATTAAGATAGATTATTAGCTTATTATTTATGTCCATAATATGGATTATGGATATACCACTATCGGTACTATAGTGAAATAAATTCATGGCATGATTTTAAAAGTCTACTATATCAATTGCTCTAAGGAAATCCTTGATTTATGGAAAAATTGGATATGTAGTCACTGGTTATAGAAGATAAGTGTGATTATAAGTATAAGTGTACCTTGACAATGGACTCCATGATATACCTAGTCTTATGATTATCAAGATGTGAATAATCCATGTGGTTGGTAAATAATCCTAGAATGAGAACAAGAAATAATAGATTGAGGGAACCTTCAAGTTAACACTTGGCTATATGATTAAATAATCTACTTGGGAAATGATTCACTAAATCAAACTTCTTAATAACCACCTGATTTAATGACAAGTCTATTTAAATAACAAACTTGCATGGTCATATGTATGATATTGGAAAGACATAAATACTTATGTTTATTTAATAAGAGGTGTTAAATAAAGGATAATTAAGAAGTATTTAGGTAGAGACCCCTTAGGTTGTCCACATAATCGGATCCTATAACATGGTAAGCTATCATGTATCATAATAGTGATTCTATAATATGACCAATGATCCTTATCATGAGGATCATCTATTTTCCTAATACTAAATATATTTTTATTAATTAGGATTATCACATGTGTGATGTCATCCACCCATATCTATGGTCATAATGTCTCATTTATCTAATAAGAATACATCTTTCTACTTAGAGATTTATGTATGAGAATGACCATCATCTATTAAGGGAATGAAGGTGAAATGTTTGCATATAGGATCTTGGCTTGTGATTGGTGTTTCATGGGGGAAAGATAAAGATTAATCATCCTTTGGGTGTTTCAATAAAGGTTTAGATCCTTTATCTGATTGTGATTGGCTTTAGTTGTAGAGTAGAGATCTCAACTCATTGATATCATGAAATGATAAGACTTGCTTATATAAGTATAGCGAGATGGACCTTTATGGTTAGTCTTTAGACCTCCATGATTTGTACTACACTTCTATCTCACCTCATTTACTTACATATTAGTTGGCTATCTAGACATTTTTGGATGTTCTTAATTCCTTTATGGCTAACTTTATTCTTATCCATTTGAGACAATTAAGATGTTATTTATGGGTGCTTTTTCTTTTATAGAGTTGAGATGCTTTGTAATGAAATATTTTCATGTAGTATGACCCTTTTTGATATTCTATTATATACTTTGATAGATAACTTCAAAAAAAATTGTTGTTATTTCATTTGGTATCAAATCTTATGTAGTTGAGGTTTTGGATGATTTTGGACACATTGCATAGACTTTTGGCATGATCTTGAAAAGATAGTTGAGCTTTTGTGTCATGGTGTATATGATTTTAAGATATTATGTTTGCATAATGCACTTTAGGTGGTTGTGATTACACCTATTATAGATACACATAGCTTTTTAGAGGCCTATTTTTTTGGTGTGTATGAATATACCTTATGAGGGCAGAATGCCACTTGTATATTTCTATTGTCTTGATAAGATTGAATTGAAACCTTATATGCTAACACACATATTGAACCATGGTTGGATTCATATGCCTAGTATAGAGTACTATAAGTGTTATTTTCCTGAGGAGGTCATGATGTGACCCTCATAAATTCACTTAACCTGTTAGATGAGTTGAATAGTTCTTTGCATATGCAAGCCTAAGGTGATGTAAAGTTCTTATATTATGTAATGTATATCTATGTGTGTGGATGAAAAATTTGATAAATTATTGTAAGTTATCTATAGATGCTTACCTTATATTTTGGTTGGGTCAACCCTTCCCATATTGGTTACATTGGGCCAAGCATCACTAGTCAATTATTGACTTATATGGGCAAGTCAATGGAAGACGGGTAATCATCACTTTGACTTAGAATTGAGGAAATTATATTCAATATATATTGTTAAATTGTATGGTTGAGTCATCATTAGATGATTAGAACATCTTGACCTTGGGAAGACCAATGGTTGAGTTTAAAATATAGAGCTATGTAGGGTAAAGGTGTCAAAGTTACTTAGGTAAGCTAGTGAGGCTTTGAATCTCCACTTAAGAGGGAGTATCTTGAGAAACATTAAGAGCTTGATATTATTTATGTATTCATTATATTTGAGTTAGATATAAGAGCATGTGGCTTCATATCTCTAAAGGATTATATATAAATAAGTGTATAGGAATGTTTATTCCTTATTTTACAATTATGATGTTGTTTTAATAATAGATGTGTTTACATTGATGATGGTTATTTGACAATGGATAGTTTATTTCTATGAGGTTGTCATGTTGACCATGGATGTTTTATGCCCATGGGGATGTTTATTTGATTCTAGCTAAGTTATGAATCCAAGTGAATGCTTAATAAAAAGCCTAGCTATCTTTTGACACTCATGGAATGTCTATTATGGTATATGTATGCCTTACATCCATGAGGATGTTTATTGTGAGTTCGATTAAACTCATTGATTATAGAAATGGTAATTTTCATGGTAGTACTATAGCATTAATTATTTACATTGTCTAAGTCTACCCTTTCCCAAAAATAAATGTTACATCAAATAAAGCATTACTATCTAACCTTGACTTATTGGATTAAGTCAATTAGAAGAATAAGTGATATACTTGCTTGTTGATAGAATCATGAGATAATGCCTTAGTATCCTTTAATATTTACATGGGTAAGATATCTAATGATTTCAAGGTATAATACCTTTGGATGTCCAAGGGTGAAGCTTGAGCCTAGAGGGTCTTGCAGGTGAGCGTGACTAACTTGCTTGGGTAAGTTATATAGTTTTGGGGATCTCTTATCACTACCAGTTAGTGTGAACCATCTACCCATGACGTGAAAATATTGTAGATATTTAGAAACTCATTGAGATATATTTTGTGGCCTTGTTGGAACACGACTTTCCTTGAGAGAAGGTGATGGAGATTTCAGATCCCTATGACTGATTAAGTGTATTTTAAGATGGTTATTGGTGTCATTTGGATGACATCTAGACATCAGGTGACCCAATGTGATTCATGGACGTTTGTGCTTCATCACCATGTGTTGATTGTCATGATGTGAAATTTCCTTAGCATAATTATTTAACACATAAGTCACATATGCATGATCTCTTCTATTGGATTCTTCTTAGTGTGTAAAATCATTATGTGTAGTATAATTATTAATTTTCCTTGATCTTTCTAAATCATGTAAAATTGTGCCTTTATTCTACTTATGCATATGGTTGACCTTGTGGACTTACACATTCTTGTTTGGGTACCAACATTTTTGTGTGGAATTTTACATTTCATTGATTTTTATGAATTGTGCAAATAGATATCTTTTACACCCTATGTGTATGTAGCTAAACTTGTGGTTTTTCATATTATCTTCCTGATATCAACATTGATGTATGAGAATTTTGCATACATGGTTATATGTGTTAATATTGAACATGTGAATGATGGTAAATTACTTATGTAAAGAGATCTCTCCCCTTTTCTAATCAATCATGTGAATTTTACATTGATCTATGCTTTATATTGTTACATGAGTATATCATGTACATGTCTTTGAATAAATATGATTCATTTTGGTAACATATTTAATATGTAGTAATGTGGATGCACCTTACTCATGTGATATGTTTTCCCTCTAGTAACCAAATTATATTTGATTTAACTTGCTAAGGTATGATGTTTTATTGTGTTTTTAAATCCCACATTCTCCACTCTAACATTGAGTATTGGTGCAAGTATGAGGTTAACGGTAGAGAAGCACTACATCCATAATGATTTTGACTAGGTACTACCTAGGATGTGGAGTCTCTCATAGGCTGAAAATTAAAATTTCCCCTTTGCACAAGTAGTCACTTGATTCATTCAAAGTGTGCACTATGTGTGCCACAAGTTGGCCATGTAAACTTCGTGCATAATGGTCACTTTATGGATTTACAATTCCTTTAGCTACCTCTTGGAGGTTATGTTAAAAGTAGCCATTGTAAAGTTTTACTATCTTTACCTTGTGAAGCACTAACTAGTCCTATATACTTGGACATTTATGCAATTCAACAAGATGCTACTTAATAAACTACATGTATGTGTTGGCCTATAGGTGAAACCATGTTTGGGTTAAGGTATTATTATTATACCTATTAGGAAATATTATTAGATAACTATTTTTATTTTATTTTAGAATCATGGCTAAAATGAATGAATATATTATGCTTAATGGAGCATTATTAAGCCATGATTAGGTAGTGCTTAAAATCCTAGGTACCGACTTGACTCATCAATAGAGTGATGAAAATTGGGTGATGCCCTTAGATGGATATTTTTGTTATGTTACCATGAGGTAAGTGAAGTGAAATGGTGGGATTGTAATCTTTATGACCATCATGCTAGCTCACATATGTGTTGGAGAATATGTTGTAAGCCTTTGAGTTGCATGTGATACCTATTATGGATTCTCTATGGTTTAGAGTGGTTGGTGTGGGATGTTGAACTAATCCTTTAATGGTTGATGATATAATAGAGTAACCATAATAGTATGGATTATTCCCATTATAATATGACATTTTGTGATGAATGATGTTAGGATTATGCATGTAACATAATGTATTAGTGGTAGATTTCCACTCTTAGTTTAAATTTATTTTCAATCCCATGGGATTGGATGATTATATGTTATTTAACTCATATTATAGGTATGTGTTAGTTAATACACATGACATTGACTCTAGTCATGTTGTATCTTTCTAATTATTGATCTGGTATAGACATCACTTGTTATATTATGGCTCCTTAGCTATATGTTATTGCTTGTGAATGTTGTTATCATCCTTGTTTGGAAGATTGATAAGGTAAGTGTGAGATAATACGTTTTGGGACACTATATGCTCATGATGCTTTTTACCACCATCATAATGGCTATAATGGTCAATTTTAATGGTGATGCATTAAATCTAATAGCTATTACCTTATAATTTTTGATGACTAATGTAAGCATTTTGGGTTTTATGAACCTATTTTAGAATGTTTTTAGTGGATCTTAATGTGGTTGATGCAATTTTTAAGGTATGAGAGTTGAAGAATTATAGACAGGTGAGAGATTTGGTGGAATTTTCTACAATGATAGTGTTACTTGAGTATTATTTTTCCCTTTCAATGTTGTGGAGGACATGTGAATATGGAAATTAGACCATTAATAATCTAGATGCATGGGATAATTTGGTTGTCCTGATGATATAAGTTATGAATTTTAATAAGATTTCATTGAGACATTACCACCCCATAGTGGGTGGAGAGATTGTGTAGCAGCTTTGACTTGTTTTGTTGGATGGTTCTGAGAACTTTGTTTTTGACTATTAATGGTCATTAGGATAGCTCATCTTTAAGGAGGGGAGGATGTCGTGAACTAACCTTGTATCCCATTTCAAACACTAGATATTGGCTTATGTTAGCATGTTTCAACAAAACATGGACTAATAATTGGTTTTATTGGTCTTGTTTATAGATAGTTATGATGTAGATACCATGAATAACTAATGGGATATGTTATGTCATGGTTGAGGCCTGCATTGGATCCATTATATCTTGATATGCATACTACTTACATTAGATTTATTTTATCTTATTTTATGTATATGATGCTTTAGCTTAGTTAATTTATTATATGATATTGTTCAACATGTATCATTGATGTTTATTGACATTGATGACTTTTGTAGTGATTGATTGTGCCTCACAGGGCATGCATGGGTTCATGGTTATTAGAATTAACTCTTTCCTTTTTTAGTTATATTTGATTATACTTGATTTATCATTATATATATAATGATTCATGTTGAGTTATTATTATCATATTAATAGTTTTTATATACTACTAATTTCTTATTTGGTGGATGCAAGAACCAGGCTTGGCATTATGTTTGGACATCTCAGGTATATAATGGGTGATTGATCAGTCAGAACATCAATTTGATAAGTGTAGCATGTATTACAAAGTAATAATCCACTATATCATCTACCCCTTGTGTTATTATTTTTCACCATTATTGGTCTAGTCCTATTTGGTACATGTAGGTTCTATTCTTATTCCTTATTTGAGATTATCAAGTTTGTCATCATCATTCCACTTGCCTATCTTAGTATGCATGAGGGAATTCATGAATGATAGTTATCATCCATGGGTATTGTGCACACATGTTGATCAAGCCCTAAGAAAATGGCTTATCCTAGTATTTTATTATGCTTGGTTCTATGTGTAGATTCTTTTCTGAGCACGTTATTATTTATGTGGCCTATCTTTTACCTAGGCTAGAGTTAGGGTTATTTACGACCATGTAGACCCCTCAACCTTGATAAAGTATCCTAGTAAAGCTCTATCATGTTCAATTATATAATTTGAGACTTGATCAACTTAGGATGGTGTCGATTATTATTGAGGATCGATATTCTATACTCATGTCAACGTTGTGATTTTTATTAAATCATATCTTCATGATCTTTTTTATTTTACTATTATGTAATTAGATATATTATGATTATTATTTACTTTTATTTAATGATTCTATGACCGTATTTGGTTTACATATTTATTCATATATATTATTTAATAATCCTTATTCTTAATATTTATTTAATGATTTTTTATTGATTTGAAAAGAGATTTTATTGTTACTTATTTTACAAATTTTAGTGTTTATATTTTATTGAATTTATTATTACTACTAATATTATTATTATATTATGTAATAATAATAATATTATATTATATTATCTTATTTTAATATAGTTTTTCTTACTAATTATATATATTATTGTGATAATCATATATATATATATATATAAAGGTACAATTTTATTATGTATTGAAGATACATATTATTTTTTATATAAAATATTTTTTATCTATCAGCTTCAGAAGCACACTTCATTCATTGATTAGGGAAAGCAAGGGAGATAAGGAGTACATAGTATAGATGTGGAGAGGCATACAAATGACATGTAGAGGCATGGTATGAGAAAGAAAGTGTGGGACACTAGGAC